>AYEL01051578.1:0-52471 GCA_000484575.1 Olivierus martensii | reverse complement strand
GAGAACGTGGGAAGTAAGTTAACTTTTAAACTAAAATATAATACGTTAGCATATAAGAAAATAACGATAAATGAATAATAGAGTGCATAATAAAAATAAAAATAGGACAGGTCCAAGTTAACTTCCTCACAAATATATGCTGTATTTTAAAAAAAGCTATGCTTGATTAGTATTTGACAAAAGGCAAAAACTAATAAAGTATCTCGTTTCTTTACCTGTTGAAAACTGAAGATTTTCACTTGTCTTATGCTCATCGATGTTTATTCTATTTTCCAATCACAAAAACGAAAGCGTATCAATAAATGTATATCAAAGATATTCAAAAAAGCCTGAAAATATCTAATTTTTGGACGCTGGCATGATTTATAAAAACCAACATTAATAATAACTATCTATTGATACAACGTACAATACATCTATTTCGATTTAAGTATAGTGTATATATATCTACTAATTTAAAAGTTTCATAAACTGGCTTTAACTATTTTATTTTTTGGAAAATCTGTAAGCTTTAAATAGTATCAGAAATCCTCTTTTTTCATTCCATGGGATAATAGATCTTTCTTTCTTCTTTGTTTTACGCCGCTTTCGAACTGGAAGATATAAAGGTCACATCAGAACCTGTGATGGAACTGGTCGTCAGATGAAGGATAGGGTTCCATGAGCCAGGCCCAGACACCTCTTGAAAAAAATTTTGGAGTATAGAACCTGGAAATGAAACGGGATCTTTCAGGTGGTAAGCGAACATTTAACTATCCAGCAATCTGGCCGACTGGGTCCTACAGATCATAAAGAATAGGAGATCAACGGGATGATTCCACACCTTCAAATAAATTTTAGATGGGTGGAATTGAAATCGAATTCAGTCCTTTGTGTGAAAAGCAGAAAAGAAAGGAAGGTCTTTGTGTGAATCGTTTCCGTACGGCCAATTTTGTCAATGAAAGATTAATAAGCAACGAAAAAGCTCATACGGTGAGGCTGTCACGTGAAGAATACTGTATTATTTAATGCATCAATTCCTGAGTTTCTTAAAAAATTAGTAATAGTGGTTGTGTTTTCCCGAACTTTTGCCCTTCTCGAGATTTGAGATTTTCTTTGAGAAATTCTAGAGATTCTAAAATAATGTTTAGTTAAAAAAATATTTATTTATAATAAGAATAAAAACAAAATGAGCAGAAAACATGCAAAATGAAAACAAATAATATTGCATTGTTTTTAATTTGTTTTTATATAATAATTTAATTATATTGAAAACATAGATCACATTTCAATGATGAAAAAAGAATCATATTTGTTTTACAAATATCATGGTCTATAAATACTATATGGTCACTCCACTCCTACCAATAACAAAAGAAAAAATATGAAGGTCTAGATTTTAGTCACTAGGGCGGCGTTGGTGTCGACTTCTCCATCATAGCAGACGAATTTCTAAACAGTTAACATATAGCAGCTTATAAATCAAATATAACACTGCAAAATATTTTTAGCAGGAATTTCGCTATATTTTGATAGATTAGAATGAAAACGCCTTAGAGTTATCCTTAACGTTTTATGGTCTTAAACCTATGGTAAAAAAAAACATTTCAAAATTTTTAAGGTTAGTTCACCACTATCATTTTTAACTAAACAATTTTGCAGTGGTAACATGTTTTTTCTTCGATTCTTCAAATACGTTGAAATAATGACAATTAATATAATTCTAATTGTTCTGAAATTACTAACAATAAGATATTGTAATCATTAATTCTACAGAAAATGAATTAAAAAAATTTTTAACAAAAATCGAAAATATATTTCAGTGTAATGCCCAATATAATAATTCCATTTGAAAAAATAAATAAATTATTTAATGGGCTATCACATTCAACAATGCAATTTTTTGATCAAAACAAAATTAAGCTTCTTTCTCCTTGGCCTAGCCAAAGCCCGGACCTTAAAGTCATTAAGCATTGTTGGTACCAGCTAAAGAAAATGATCAAGGATCACCACCCCAAGAACATAGCAGAATTAAAAAGGTTTTGTACCGAAAACGATTACAAACTTTGCAGGAAGCTTGTTGAAGGCTACCGAAAACGATTACAAGCTGTAATTTCTGCTAAAGGTGGGCATATTAAATATTAATTGTAAGGCATCAATACTTTTGTCCACCTTATGTTTTCAGTTTTTGTTTGTACAGAAATAAATAATTGCTATTTCTGATTGAATGTGCTATCCTTACTATTCTTTGCTCTTTCCAATTTCATAAACAGGGTTTGAAAACGTTACAGTAACCTCAAACACTAATATTACCAAAATAATAATAAAAAATGGTGGGGTATCAATACTTTTGTCCATCACTGTATATAAATTTAAAGAGAAACTATATTAACAGCTGATTATTATTGAAAATAGCTAATTTTAGAGAGTTATTTCCTGTAATCATGACTGATTTTAATCAATCATATATATTGAAAATTTTGTTACAGCATTTATTATTGTACAAGTTTTGATTTATCAGTTTGGAGTTTGGAGGCAGCTTTATTATTGTAGCATGAAATTTATGATAGATTGAATAAATTCATTTACAAACTTTTATTAATAGGGAAAATTTACAGAAGTAGAATTTTTATAATTGTAAAAATTACAGTGCCAGACTTAGGATTTTGGAGGTCCTAGGCTATAATGTTTTGAAAGCCTTGCATATAAATGAAGGAAGGAAATCATGTGCAAAGAAACCATAATTATATAAACAAACTCTTCCTAAGATTCATCATATCCTATGACAGATTTAGATTGTTTAAAAATTTGAAATGAATTCGATAATTGCATATGTTAATCAAATATATCAAAAAAGCAATATATATAGCAAGAACAAAAATATAAGAAAAAGGCAATATAACATGTTATTTATTAAAGATTTAAATTTAAACAAAATTTTGAAAATGAAATAAATTTCAAATTTTTAAATTAAGATTTACATCATTGAATAATTTTAGTAAAGAAAAAAAGATTTTTAACAAGTAATTAATTTAAACAAAATAAAAAGAATCATTTTTCTAACATTAGGCACCAGATATGGAAAATATCATGGAGAATATATTATTATATATTTATAGGCATACAATAGACTCTCAATCATCTGGATTGCAGATTTTCCATGGTTAATCCACAATCTGGAAGCAATATTTAATTATTGATGTTTTACCTTAGATATAATATCTAAAAGATTTTTAAATGCCTTAGATTTGTTTCTTTATTATATTTTAGATGATTGCCAATCAAAATTAGAATCAAATAAACAGATTTCTTGTTTCCTTTTTCAAAAAATAATAGATGTTATTTATTGAATAGAATTACAAACAATCTACCTTTAATTATCATATATACAGAGTGCCCATGTTTCTATGTACCAGTCATTTTTCTCAAACTACTGGGTATATGTGAAAACTGTAAAAACATGTGTCCTGTTACATTTTTCTTCCAAATTACAATCCATCATTTAAGATTTTTTTTTTTGCACATCCTCTTGCACAGCATATGTTTCAACTTTGTTTTCTCAAATGGAAATGTATTATTTTTCTAACAATATAATCCTGGCAATTTTTATAGTAGAATTATTTTCCTATGACTGATGTTTTTAGAAATATTTAGGATTAAAGGATCTATTAAGAAAGTGTGAAAGCCAATAGACAGATCCTTGGTTTAGTGTAATATACGAGGGTCATTCAATAAGTCCTTAGAAAATTCAAGAGATGGCACTCATAGTATCAAAAAACGTCTGCTTTTAGTAAGCGCCATCTGTTATTAGACTGTTGTTAAAGTTTCAGCTATATCCGTCGTTTGGTTTCATTTTTATAGTTGATTGAAGCAACAAACTTTTGTTTATTTAGAAAAATGAAAAAAAAATGAGTTTCGTGCGGTAATTAAACACTTCTATTTAAAAGGTTTAACACCGAAAGAGATCAAAGCCGAGTTGGATGAAGTTCATGGCACATCTGCTCCTGTATTTGCAACTGTTTATTTGGATAAATGAGTTTAAACATGGCCGTACATCCACAAATAATGAAAAATGTTCTGGACGTCCAGTGGAAGTGACTTCCTCCGAAATGATTAACAAAATTCACGATATGGTTTTGAGTGATCGACAAATCAAAGTTCGTGAAATAGTTGAGGCCTCAGGCATATCACAAGGTACAGTGTTTTCAATTTTGCATGAAAAATTGGGTTTGAAAAAAATCTCGGCAAGATGGGTGCCACATTTGCTCTCAGTGGAGAATAAATGCAATCGTGTGATCGATTTGGAGGTTTGTTTGGCACTTTTTCGTCGCAATCCTGACGTGTTTCTGCGTCAATATATAACAATGGACAAGACATGGATACACTACTACACTCCAGAAACAAAGGAACAGTCAAAACAGTGGGTTTTTAAAGGCGATCCAGCTCCGAAGAAGGCGAAGACGGTGAAATCAGCCGACAAGGTGATGGCCACAGTTTTTTGGGATGAACACGGAATCATCTATGTTGATTACTTGGAAAAAGGACAAATGATAAATGGAAAGTATTATGCATCATTATTGCACCAGCTGAGCGAAGAAATTAAGAATAAATGTCCTCATTTGGCAATGAAAAAATTCTCTTCCATCAAGACAATGCTTGTGTACACACTTACGCAGTTTCGATGGCAAAAATTATGGAATTAAAGTTTGAATTATTACAACATCCACCGTATTCATCAGATTTGGCCCCCAGTGACTTTTTTTTATTCCCAAACTTGAAAAAATGGCCTGGTGGAAAATGATTCACGTCCAACGAGGAGGTCATTGCCCAAACAGATGCCTATTTTGAGGACCTTCCAAAATCCTACTTTTTGGCCGGCTTAAAAAAGTTGGAAAAACGGTTGGAAAAGTGTATCGAGCTAAAAGATTATGTTGAAAAATAAAAAAAATCTACCAAAAATAATTTGTTTTTCTATCTTTTTCTAAGGACTTATTGAACAACCCTCGTATTATCCTAATATGAAAAAGAATTTTAAATGGATTCTCTAATAATCTTATACCTTAAAACAATTTTAGGAAGTAAGGTATTATAGCCATAAACCTTCATAAGTTTTTAACATTACTGGAAAAAACTTTATGCCTTTTTTAATGGATCCTTTATTCTTAAATATCCCTGAAAATATCAGTCATGGGAAAATAATTCTACCGTGGAAAATTGCACAAAAAATTGACGGGATCAGATTCCATTAGAAAAATAATACATTTCCATTTGAGAAAACAAAGTTGAAACATGTGCTGCACAAAAGGATGTGCAGAAAAAATCTTAATGATGGATTGTAATTTGGAAGGAAAATGTAACACTACATGTGTGAAGAAGTTAATTCTGACCTGTCCTGTTTTATTTCATTATGCTCTCTTACTTATTTATCGTTATTTTCAATATTATCTAACATATTATATTTTAGTTTAAGAGTTCACTTACTTCTACATTCTCCATTGTAGTAGTTAGCAATCATGTGTTATGGAATCGGAAACCATCCTCTGAAAGAGCTGTCCCGGCTAGTGACGTCATCACATCTGAATAAGTTCTACCACTGATTTGATATAAGAATATAAGAATGATCTTCCCTACACGACGCTCTTCCGATCTTGATCCAATATGTGAATATAAGAATGATCTTAGGTTCTACCACTGATCCGATATAAGAATATAAGAATGATCTTGTATCAAGTTTTGTTCGGTATATAATTAAATTGTAAAGAGGATGACATGAATTGAATTCTCTGTAAGTTAATAAATTTGATATTGTTACGCGAACTTGTGAAAATGAGCAAAGTATTGATTGTAAGTCACTCGGTATAAAAACGGAAGCAACCAATGACGCAGCGAGGTGTTGTATTGACGTAAGGTTGGCTAAGTGATATTCGAATTCTTGTAAAGATTGACAAATTGCTTGAAGTTTGTATCGATGGTGGAGGTAGTAGAATTAAGTAGTATTTAAGGTGATATTTATTGTGAATAACCTGATTTTGGGATATTTGAGTTTGATTAAACAAATTTTGTTGTTTATTTGAATTGTGCTTTATTTCGTTTAAATAAAGCTTTAATTAACACTTGTAAGTGTTTGACTCTAATAAATTTTTATTGCTTGTTATTCAATTTATTAGTATAAGTTTCTAACATCGTTTGTTGTCATTGATTTAACACTTAATCGATACTTCTAGTTTTAAAGTTCTGGTTTCCGGATTTGTGTTTGTCAGTTAGACGTTAAGTTTTGATAGTTTTGTTTTGGATTTAATTATATTTAATTTAGAAAATAGTAAGACCTGAGCTCAGGCCGAACTCTGGAATTTGCAGAGTCGTTAGATTGTTAAGCTTAGTTTGTAATTAATATTATTGATATTTTGTTAAAATTAATGACTTTGCACATGTATTTTACAGTTTTCACGTATACCTGATAGTTTTTGAGAAAAATGACTATGGTCCATAGAAATGTGGGCACCCTGTATAATATCATGTAATAATTAAAGACAAATTGACTTACAATGAGGTTGGGTTTTGAACCCTCTTTTATAAGTCAGAAGTCAAAAAATGTCTAAAATTTATAAACTTCTTAGGCTAGATTCACACTGGTCTGAGTCCACGTCTACGACTATGACTATGACTGACAACTTGCAAGAGAACATGCACATTGATCGCGACTGGCTTCACAATTTTTCGAATCAACCAATAGCAATGTGAGGATTCTGGAGGCAGAGTTGAATGACTGTTTTGAAAGCCCTTTAAAAATTGTTACTAATGTAAGTCTTACCTGTTGTGGTGGGCTGAGACGGTGCGGACGGGCCGCCATATTGGATAATTATTGTTGTGATCAATTAAGTAAACTGTTGGTGAAGTGTATAACTTTTGTATTTATGTTCAGTCAGTGGGTTTTTATTAAGAAAATAATTGTATGTTGTGAAATTGACCAGTCTTTGAAAAAAAAATTGTATTTGGTAATTAATATGGAAATTAGTTGGAGTTTAAAAGTTTTTGCCGTGGGATGGCGTGGAGGTCTCTTGTTCCCCGTATGGTGTTGTCTGGAAGACGGATGGTTGGTGGCTGTCAGACGTTTTGCTGTAATGGAAGCTTATGGGTGTTACAAAGGAACAACGAATGGTTCCTTTATTTTCTACAGAGTTTAACAAGCCTCATTTTCTTGTCCGGGGACGAGACCTGTTCTTGTATTTGTAAGTTAAATTTTTCTAACATTAATAAAGTTTCTTTTTTTACTATGGAACATTTGCATTGTATTGTTGACCAAGTTTTGAGTTGGTTAGACTCTAACGAAATTAAAATATTTATTAATATTAAGACGGAAAGAAAGGTTGGGGCTGGGGAGGAACGGTGTCGGACTTATTACAGGGGCCCGGAGAGAAATCGGACCTTTGTAGCAACTGCGTAAACAACAGCCAATAAGAGCTGATGTAACATACAGCTCGTAACAGATGGCCAAATGCCTCCTTTCTATTGGCTATCGTAATGGCGTAGCTGCTGCAACCATGACAATATTCAGCAAGTTGAATATTGTCGTGGTCGCAGTAAAGAGTTGGGAAACAAGGCCTGATGGGATTGTTTCTATAGCAACGGTCTCGTTGGAGTCGAGATCGCAGTCGCAAGGGCAGTGTGAATCCAGCCTTACTTTGATGTTTATTAGGACAAATATTATCTTAATAAACATAAAGAACACAAGAACACAAAATTACAAGAATTGCATCTAAAAAAGGATACTTTCAGTATATTCTATCATTGAGTCAAGGACTCAAACCCATTGAATTGCATTGGCCAATCACCAAATAAAGAGATTTCATCACTGTTATAAATATAAATGGTCATAAATCAAGGACTACCTGTATATTATATGTATGAATAATTAAAGGCATATTGTCCATAATTCAAATTTTTCCTTTAGTATTTTCTGGATTTTCTAGAAAATTTAAGTGGATTTGGATATATGTATATATATTCACATCTACGTAAAGACACTAGACTCCAATTAATTGAAGTAATAGGGAAATTTATTTCTCTGGATATTCCAGGAAATATTAAAAAGAAAAATTTTAATTATGGATAATGTCTAATAATATCTTCATATATATATATATGAAGTATTATTAATGATGATAATATGAGGAAATATAGAAAACTATTAAAATCTTAGTTATTTTTTGTAATTATTAGTAAATATGCTTATCGAAAATAATAGGTAAAATTTAAAAAAAATTTAAATTCTTATTGATTACAACTATTTTTCTTTTAGATTATATCCCTTTTAATATGAAGAAATTGAGAATAAAACCATGTACATGCATTCAAATTTACTATTAAGTGAAATATGATATCAAATTTTTCATTATAATAATTGAAAAAATTAGATTATCTCCAAATTTTGTAAAATTAATTTATTAAAATAGCATTATCATAAATAAAGTTTTGAAAATTAATCCAAAACTACAAGATAATAGGAAACATTTTTTAAGGGAATATTCAAGTATTACATAAAATATAATTTTGATCATTTTAGACCTCCTTCCTTTATCTGTTGTAAGTTTTTTATCAACCCCCACTTAAATCATGTAAGATTTTATTTCTCTACCACAATCCTCTGCTGTTTAAAAATATATATACTACATTTTATAAATTTTTATGAGTTAACATTTAAAGTTTTTTATTGTTTGATAATAAATATAACAGAAAAATATGAAATATAAGAAATTTTAATATAAGCTCTAGTGTGAACACATTATTTTAAGTTTAAAAATTTTTTAAATCTTATGTAAGTATTGAGGTAACTCTCCTATCCCCCACGTAAGAAATTGCAAGATTTTCTTTACCTCTTTCTCCCCTTAAAGTGTTTATATAATGCTTGAATGTCCCCTAAACATTATTTCATTTTTTAATAAATATTGGTTCTTTTGAATGGATTTTATACTGAAATTCAGAATAAATTGCTGTGTTAACAACTTATCAATTTATCATAAATATCTAATTTATTTTTGTGATTACAGTTTCATCCCAACAGAAAAGAAAATAGGAACAGAAAAATATCCAAAAGTGTTGGTTAATAAATATCATTGGAACGAATTAACACTTAAATGTAATTAACATGATTTTAATTTTAAAATTCCTAGATTTATTAAACTTTAATTTTTATTACTATATTTGAACAGGAGGATCTTGATCCAGTTTTAAATGTAGCTATTAGATGCAATGTGACACAGTAAATAATAATATACAGTGGTACCTCGCAGTTAAACATTTGGATTTTGCAAGCTGATGTATGCACATGCATATAATTGTGCGATGTCATTTGTTATTTGTCAGTTCTTGCTGGGCTACTTTGGTGTTTGCCCATATTGTTTGTGTTAATTTTCAATTCTGTAGTTTTCAGAAAGTAAAAAATTTGTACATCCATAGTTATTATTTTTTTAGTGAAATATAAGGATGGGTTCAAAGAACTGACCGGAGGAATAATTTTGAAAAGAATATTTGATTGGGCCATAAGAGAAAGAAAGGTAGATTTCTGCAATTAAGATTTAACTCAAGAGTATGGTGCTCCTAGGACAACTGGAAGATTTGAACTTTCAAATTTTCCAGTTGGAAAATTTGAAAGTTTACTTTGGTATCACTGTTTACTTTGGTATCAGTTTACTTTGGTATCACTGGATAGCTTTTTTAAAAATAATGAACATATATTTTTTTATTTTTCAATCCAAAGTATATTTCTCACGTTATTTGACCATTTCCAGACTTTTCGAACACCCTGTATATAGACTATAATATGCAGTTAGTTATGAAATAAATTGTATAGTCATTGCAATTATTTTATATATACAGTATTTCCAAATCTTGATATATTAAAATGAAACAGTATATAAAAATATAATTCCAGATACAAAAATCAGAAAGTAACTAACTGGAGATTTTAATAGTTTTCTACATTTCCTCATAATAAATTCATTAATAAAATATCCTCATATGTTAGAAATAGACAAATGCCAAAATATAGAGATGATGCCATATTTAAAAATAATATCTATATAATTCAAATAAACCTACTGTTGTCTTTTATACCATTAAATGCATTTTAATTGCTTGTATACTATTTCATTTATACAATTTACTTTAAAAACATATTTAAAAATTTTATATTTGATTGTGATACCCTGACTTCCTGGGAGGCTCTGGCCTCAAATCCACTATATAGCCGATTCTTGTATTTGGAGCTGAATTAAACATATTTTTTTGTGAATTGAAATTTATAAAAATTTTAATATGTTGGATTCAAAATTTTTTAATTGTCTGTTGTAACCTAATAAAATTAAATGCTTCATTTATATATATATTTTCACATTAAAAACAGGTTATTAAAATTGTAAAAAATGGTATTTTTTTTATTTCCTTATATTTTTAATACTTGTTTTATTTACTATTAATCTTTTAATTTTTAATCAATGATGAAATTTAATTTAGTTAGTAACCTTAAATATACTAATTATTAAATAAAATTATAAAGGTAAAAGTGTCTGAATATTAAGTTTATATTTTAATTTTTATAATAGTTTTCAGTATTTAAAATTCATTTATTATGTAAAATGTTCTTTAAGCAATTTGTGCAACATATTTTAAGAAATTTTAGCAAATTTTTTTTATTATTATTATAATTTAAATATATATTTAAAAATTAGGTCACCATGTGGGTGAAGATATTATTATTATCTCTCTATCTCCTGCTGCTATTCTTTCTGACTCGACTACTGGAAGCAGCATCATGGTATCAAGGTGGGAAATTATTTTTTCCGACAAGAACTATTCTCGATCCTTTTTCTCTGAGTGTAAGAAAATTAAAGCAATTATTGGATAGTCGAGGTGTCAGTTATGCAGGAGTTGTTGAGAAACAGGAACTGACTACTTTAGTAGATGCTTCTGGTAAGTTATGAAATAAAATACTTCATTTAGATTATTTCAATCTGTAATTATATTTATTAATCAAAATTTGTTTGATAGCTTTAGAATGAGTAAAAGATTTAGAATTATATTTCTCACTCAGTTATACCAAAATTGCTTGTTCATTTCTAGAAAATATATTCATAATAGGAATGATGAATATTATATAATGCAAAAAACTATTGAAAGTTTTTCTTTAGTTATTTATATAAAGATTTGCAGATAATTTCATAAACATAATGCTTTAAATAACTGATAATTTACTAACAGTGTATTCTTCATTCTTATCCTTGATTAAATTTATGAAAAATAATTTTGACTGAATGAATTAGATTATTTCTATTTAAACAATATTTGTTACTCTTAAAATATTGTTACTAGATTTAAGTTTAAAATTTACTAGATGACATTTGTTTCAAATTCTAAATATGCATAACAGATCTGTCAACAAAGAATTTCTTTTATCAATTTAGTTGAATATATTTTAAATTATTCAAATTTGAATTAATGACTAAGTTAACTAAATGTGGCATTAATAAGTATTTCTTTCAGAAGTATAATTCAAATAGATTTAAAAATTAGAATTAAATCAATATGAATAATGAATATACAGATAGTTCTTAGTTTGAGTTCCTGGATTTGCAAGTTTTTTGAAGTATCAAAAAAAAATCAAAAAATGTGAACATTGATAAATTAGGAAATAGATAGATTTTGATTTATCAATTCCCAGTTTCTGAATCTTTTCAAATATGAATTACAAAAAAATTTGAAAATATGAACAATAATTGAAAAAATAAATACTAAACATCCATAAAAAGTCATTTCAAACCATATACAAGCTATACAATACAGTATGATTAGGTTTGTAGCAGAAATTCCATCATTTAATACAAAATCAGAAGAATCAAAATGGTAGACTGAGAAGAAGTAGCACATCTGACTATCATAGTTTTACCAGCATATTAAGTAAATAACTTTCATCTCTGGATTGAACTTAAGGCTGTAGTTCATCTTTATAAGAAACTCAACAATTAATCTATCAGTAATAATAAAGGATAAAAATTCTTTAATATTTATATGACAAATAATTTTTTTCCTTATTTTTATAATTATAATTTGCTTAATTTTAAAGACCATGTTTTCATTTTTAAAGATAGATAAATCATTATTTAATCATAAGTAAAGATGAAAAAAATCAATAGTTTAAGGTTCAATATTTTCAATAGCACTAACCAGCAGTCAAGAAATAACAAGTTTTATTAGTTGTTAGTACTGTTGAAAATATTGAACCTTAACGTTTAGATTCCAGGCAGTTCTCTAGTAGATGGTAAACTTTGTCAATAGTTTAATTTCATTATGGTCAAATCTTATTGTTGAGAATGAAATTCCTGTTTGAAGTGAAAATTATTAAAATTTTTACTTCAGTTTTGAAAGGAAGCATACAAAAGATGTGCTGTGATCTAACATGAACAGAATTTATATTGATTTCTACTAATTTTATTGATTTTTTAAAGGTCAACACAGTTTAACATTATGTCTATGGGAAATTGAGTTTTGATTTACAAATTCTTACATTATGAATGCATTCCAGGAATAAATTAACTCGAGAAGAACCTGTAGTTGTGTTTAGTTAAAACTCATCCACCAATATTAAGAATATCTTGAAGAAAATATTACTGCAAAAAGCTTAAATAGAAAAGTTCATTTAAAAAGTGAAAATACATAAATATATAGAATACAGTCAAAGTTTTAGGAAAATAATTTTTTATCTGAAATACTTTTTTGACCTTAAGATCAAGTTCAATTACAAAATAAAAGAGTTTGTAT
Source organism: Olivierus martensii (assembly GCA_000484575.1). Classification (NCBI taxonomy): domain Eukaryota; kingdom Metazoa; phylum Arthropoda; class Arachnida; order Scorpiones; family Buthidae; genus Olivierus; species Olivierus martensii. The sequence goes on along the minus strand of AYEL01051578.1, from coordinate 39,679 downwards.
TTAGAACAGAGTTTACAGTATAAATTTTTAACAAATTTAAAACCCATACCAGATAAATAATTTTTGATTGTAAACATTATAGTGTGTATATTAAATTTGAAACAAACAAAATTATATAAAGAAATTAATATAATATAAAAATAATAAATAGCATATATCACCCCCTTTTGAAACATTTGCAGGTAGTTCTTGATTTATAAATTACTGGATTTAAGAGTTTTTCAGATATGAAAAATCAAAAATATGTACATTAATTGCAATAAATAAATTCTAAACATTCATAAAAAGGCATTTAACTCCACATACATCGCTGTATAATACAGTTCAATTGATTCTGTAGAAGAAACTCTGTTGTCTGCTTGGAAATCAGAAAATTCAATGTGAAGGCCAGAAGCAGAAGTAGTGCATCCTCTGGTTTTATTGTTATGTTAATAATTTCTATTCCCAGATTGTGCCTAAGATAGATCATTTGCATTAAAGTTTATCTACTTATCTGCAAATGAAAATTTTTTTAACATTTATATGACAATTAATTTCTTTATTATTATTATTGCTTGATTTTAGAGTATATTTTCATTTATTTAGATAAATAAATCATTATTTAATTATATACTATTTTGTTAATTTTAACTTATTTTTAAAGTTAAATTTCCATGTCAAGAATAGAACTCCAGATTTTATCATTATGTCTATGAGAAATTGATTCTTGGTTTATGAATTCTTATTTAACGAGCTCTCTCCATGAACGAATTAGCTTGTAAAGGCAGAAACTATCTGTAGTTTAAGAAGGGATGATACATATTGTGAATGTTTGGGTTTATTCAATATTTAGAAAAATCTGCCATATTTAATCCCTTGAATCTTTAATGGAAATTTTAATGATCTAATCCCTTGTAATCTTTAATGGAATTTTAATGATTTGAATTAATTTAAACTAATTTTTAGTGCCATTTTGTAAGTAGAATATTTAATTAAAATCATTAAAGAATCAAGGGATTAAATATGGCAAATTAATTAGGATTATTTGGATTAAATTCCCTTGAGGTTTGTTTAGTATATAAAGTTTAATATTTAGAAACATTATGCAATTTAATTAAGTCACTAATAACCAAAATCATTAATTTATTGTATACACACACAATTTTATAATATTGATAGTCCTCAACTTATCACATTTTATAACATTAGTCATAAATGCCCAAAATTATGGATTTCTCACAGCTGATGTGTACTAGAACATTTATATATTATCTTAAGGAATATAAAGAACACAAAACTACAAGAACCAAACACAAAAAAAGGATAGACAATTGAGTTCAGGGATTCAAATCAAAAGAATTGCATTTATCAATTTACGATCATATCACTGTTGTAAGTATGAGTACAGGCAAGGACTACTGTATTATAATTAAGCTATATTAATTTCTTTTGTATAATTTTAATTATTATAATACCCAAAGTAATATGCAAACTACAGCATTTACAGTTGAAAATGATTTTATATGTATTTGGTTAAAATATAAAAGATGATGTGGATTTTAAGTTTAATTTGTTAGAATTTGTATTGTAAGTTCTTTTCTAAATAAGAACTCTTTATTTTATAACCAAAGCTGATCGATCATAACATCTTAAATATAAAAAATTGTTATAATATATTAAAAAAAAATTATAATGAATGGAACTTTTTTGTTCACTATATAAGAATATTACATTTTTTAACACATTTTTTTTTAAATATTTCTTTTTAAGCACAAATTAGACAAGATTGTAATTTGGACAATCTTGAAAAAAACTCTGAATTCTATGAAATAATAAATAAAAGATATTTAAACTTTTAAATAAATTCATGCCAAAAAGGTAATTGAAACTTTAAAAATAAAGTTCTATTCTGTCTAACAAATTTCTGAAAAAATACCAATTTAAAAAGAGAAATGAATTAAAAATTTTTTACATATAAGATTAAAATTATTCTCTTGATACCATAAAATATTAATTTCAAAAAAATATTTTCTTCTTCATTTGGAATTTTTTAAAATAATCATCATACATGAAATAGTATAATGTTTAATGATAATAAATTACAAAAATAAAAAAAAATTAGTTAACAAAATATAAACTGCTATTTAGAAAGTGATCAATTTTACACAGAGTGAAATCTGATGCATCTAATTTTTCTTTGATCAATTAAAAAAATGGATGAATCTGAATAAAAATTATATGTTTATATAGAAAATATTTTATAAAATTCAGCAATATTAAATAATACCCAGTATGCCTACTATTGGCTCAGGAATTTCTGGCACATCATTTGTAGAAAGATATTAGCTTCCATTTTGTAAGAGTATTTTTTGATAGTTACAAATAGTAGACTACTGTAAGCAAAGCTAGATAAATTTAAAATATTTTGATGCAAATGATGGCACACTCAGTGATATCATATGTTAGAACTTTTGTGACATCAACTTGTTGCATAATGAGGATGTCACACATGGTGATGTTATCATCATCATCATCATCAAATATAATATATCAAAATGTTATATATTAGAACTTTTTTGACAGCACTCATTGATATATTGCAATGACATCCACACTGATGATATTTTGTGATGCTATCATAATACATCATATGTCAGAATTTTCTTGGTATCATTTATTATTATAACATAAGGACACCACACACTGATGATGTTTAGTGACATAATCCATTGTTACATCAAGATGATCTCATGTCAGTAAAACTATGGTGTCATTCTGATGCCACACATACTATAACAGAAAAAAACCATATTAATAGCATTTACTGCAAATATGTATTAAACATATTTTTAAAATGCTTTTATTTAAAAATAAATTTTTCTAGAATCACTTCAATTTAGTACACCAATCAAACTCTTGTTAACACTTTAATGCCAGATATTAAAAAGAAAGTTTTCAATGGAAGATCAAGAAATATGATTTGAAAATGAATTTTTAATTTTTTTTTTAATTATATAAAAAGTAAAAAATATTGTAAATTTTGGCCAAAATTGATGTTTTATGGTATAAAAAATGTTTAATGTGAATTCAAATTCCTATTATTCCATCAAAAATTGTAATAATAGTTCTGATAATTTTGTTAATTTTTATTTTGTTATTATTTAAAGATGATGATAAGTTAACTAAACAGAAGGTCATTGATTATGATGGGAAATGGACTTAGTCAAATTGAAAGAGAAATTTCAATATTTAAAAAATTAAACTGATGGGAATATTTTGCTTGATATTTTTAGAGTTGTACTGTTCTCTTAATGATATTTTTGAAAAAATTTATACATATTTCAACTCAAATTTTTATATATTTATTTCAAATAGTACTTCACTTCTGGGGCAACAATTTCATAAAAAAAAATCAACATAATATTTTGTTTTATATGAAATTATATTTTTATAATAGTTAATTTTATTCAGTGTTTCTAAATAAATTCTAAATGGAATAAAATATTTTTTGTGTTTCATAATTGCTACAATTATAATCTTTTTTATTTCATAAATATATAAGAAAATAATAATCTTCATTTGACAGAATGAACAAATAACATGATAAAGCATTGATATACAAAATAGAAACCAAGATAGTTAAGTTTAGTTACAACATATTAGAAGATCAGGATAACGATACATATATACTTATCATGTTTCAATTATTTATAGAGTGGATTGGATGAATAATTAAACATTTTGTCTAAAAATCCAAAAAAAATCTCTAAATAAAATAATATTTAATAAAAATCAATACATAAATTAAAGAAACTAAAAAAACAAGGAAAAAACAGGTACATTTCAAATGGATATATTTGAAATGCTAAATTTTATTCCAAATATTGCCGAAAGAAAAATATTTTTGAATATAAATAATGAAAGAAATTATTTAATAAAAAATTATCTCAACATTGAAATGTCTCTACACACCAATATCAAATGTGCAGTCAACATTGAAATGTTTTGATACATAACAATTTTTGTATCTTATTTTATTCATACATAGCTGAAGATGGTTTCTATTTGTAAAATGAAAACATTTCTAACACACTAAAATAAATTAATAATTTAGTACTCTAAAAAGAGGTATAAATAATTTCATCTGATACAAAATACAGAAATACCTCGCATAATCTGGTTAATTGGTTCCTCTTTCTTACCGGACTAATTGAAACCAGACTATTCAAGGTATGTAACCTATGAGAAAAATTATAATTGGTTCCAAGAAATTTCCGATTTAATTTATGTTTTTTTAAATTGGTAAATTCTTACATTAATAATTATTTCATACGCATTAAACATTAAAACCTTTTATATTAACATTAATAATTATTTCATACGCATTAAACATTAAAATCTTTTATAAAAATTTACAATAGACAGAAGGTGACAGAAAGGGGGTCTGAGCTTATAAAGATGAATAGGTAAAGAGGGCTCACCCAACAGGCGAATGCATTTGCTTTCTCCAAGTCAGCCGCATTACGCCATTCCAAATGCAGAGCACCGCTCTGCGTAAAAGCGGATTCCCACTTGAACTGGGCTTCCGCAGGCTGAAGAGTTGCAAAAACCGACATGCCAGTATTCATTCCCATTCAATGATTCAATTAAATGTTTGCAGTAAACAACTGATGACATTGCAGTTGAGAGGCAGGCACTATAGCAAACGTTGTTCAGATAAATTTGGCAATACTGAAGCAGCTGCCTGCTTGCCTCAGCTCATCATAGTGGCTATTCGAGTCACATATAGGTAGTAAGTAGCAAGCACACTTACATTTCATATTTATTCTAAAAAACTAAAGTAAATTAAAACTTTTTTATTAATAATTACAATGTGGACTATAGTGAAACCCAGACTATTTGAAACTGGACTATGCAAGGTATTGCTGTATAAAAATGGTCTAGTAATGAAAAAATTCAACAACTAGCTTAATTTGTATAAGCTATTTGTTGAATTCTTTTTTTGATATAATATTTGAGTAAAAATAAATTGGTTATTACATTTATTATTAAAATAATAAATTATTTTTATTGAATCATTTTCATTGATTTTATTTTATTTACTATAATGCAGATAGAGTATATTTTTATTTTTCTAAATGAAATGATAACTTTCTTGATAAAAAATGATAATCCTAAAAAATACTATTATTAAAATATAATAGGATTGAGCAGTGGTCGAAATAATTTCAAAAATCCAATGGCCAGAAAAAATTTTTGATCGCCACCCCCCTCCCCAAAAGAAGAAAAACACTTGCATAACTTCACCAGCAAATACATTTCTCACAACACGATTGGGAGGTACCATGTGGTATGTGAGCTGGCTTTTCATAATGACCATGTCGAAAGTATAACGTCGCATATACATTCAAACATTAATTCCAGGCAGCAAAATAAACACCTGTCATTTCAATAAACAGCTACTAGACCGTTCACTAAAATATTTCAGAAGTTCACAAAATTCTCCATAACCACATGTAATCAGCATGAAACGCGAATGGCAAACGATCTTCTTTTTTCTTCTTCCTTTATCTTTCCGAAATTTCTTGAAATCAATTGAAGCACAAACGTAGGAGATTAAAAACTAATTTATTTAGAAAACGTTTTTGGCTATTCGATAACTTTTCAAAAATTACTTGCATTAATAAGTGACAATCGAAAATTACCTTCATTAACAAGTGACAATCAAAATGCACCTTGCAAATCTCGCTGGGGTACAACAATATTAAAAATCCCAGCGGAATTTTTATCACCCCTTTAACTTACCTCCAAATTAAAGGTTCCTGAGTTCATTGGTGAAGGTCCCACAAGGAGCACAAGCCCTGTTCTCAAGTTATGGGGCTCTAAATTTGGGACTCGAAATCACGTTTCTTTATGATTTTCTGCAAAACTTTTATAGATAATCGGATATTTTAAACGATTTTAGATGTATCTTATCATTCTGAATCGAATACAATCAATTTAAATAAGCTACAACTTATCTTTACGAAGTTACGTAATTTTTTCACTTACGACGATATATCCATTCTGAAGCTTGGCAGAATTCTCAAATATTTAAATTTTTTATTGTATGTATGTAAAACATCCTATTAATTATATTACATTTGTTTACTTTTCCACACTGAATAATAATAAATCAAATATAGAACTTTGAAGTTCATCTTTGCCGGTCAGTCGAAAGGGTTAAATACGAACAGTATATACCTTCGTTAAACTTCAAGTTTAATGTATATAGAATGCCGAATCATTAAAAGTATTATCAAAGTGGATTTTATTTTTTCTTAATAAGATTTCTGGATTTAAACTATTTCAGCTTTATTTTAATCAAATAACAGAATGCAGTACTCTACAAGTAAAAGCAGTTTTCTTTCAAACAAATCTCAAGTCCATACAACACCTGTTTATTTTTCACATTTCATTGGTTCACAAGCTTTACGTCATGAATTGTCCTAATTAATGTATTGTATAGTTAACACCTATGACCTATTTTTATCTGCATAGAATATCCCAAAGTTTTCCAATGATATGCTTGAGTTTTAATCAATGATATATATATTGATTGTTTTAACAAGAAAGTCTGCAAGGATTCTGCAAGTCTCCTGATGATGTCAGAACTGGTTGAGCTATATCAGGGGTTGGCAACGCAGTCCCCACAAAGCAATTTTTAAGTGCACGCCATTCAAATATTCAAAAGTTAAATTTTAGAATTTGAACAACAAATACTCATAGTTGTAATGAATAATTTTAGTAAAAATTCTTTACAATTGTGCATTTTGATTTTGTCTTTGCCATTTCAACAATTGTAAGAACTGTACAATTAAATTTTTGACAAAAAAATTAAATCTTGGCGAGAAAAATTAAATTAAATTTTTGACGAAAAAATTAAATCTTATATAACACTAGATGAATTAATTTTCGAGTACTAGAGACATCTGATGCCACATATAGTGAACTATTTTCTGTCCTCACTATTCTCGTATACTCCATCCAGCTATTCCGTACTACAGTGTTTGCCGAACTCCCAAATTTTTGAAATATGCCTTCTTATTGAAAAAGGTTGCCGAGCCCTGAGCTATATGACTGATCAATCGCCAAATGAGGCAACCTTTATTTTTCACCCATCAGATATTACCATTTACCTAAAATGAATGGTTTAGCCCTCGCAAAGTAGCTCCCTCTTTCGTGAACTAGAAACACTGTAGAATTTTCTCATCAGAGCCGGACAAGAAAATTAGAGAAAAAAAATCAGAAAACTAAAATACAGAAAAAAATCATGAAAATAAATTGTGGGAAGCATTAATCAAACATTTGCAAGATTATCTCATCAGACTCGCCAGCTGCATTTTCTTAGTCGCCAATGGCGAGCTGGCAACCATTATTTTGAGCCCTGTTGTTTATCCATGTGACTTCTAACTTTATATCTCAAAAGAAAAATAATCTGCAATTAATTTTAAAATAATACTTAAAACATGCATATAAAATCTAAAACAACATGATTCAAACAACAGTTATACAATAAACTGTATAACTGTATAAAAATTATTTATTTTATTGCATTTTTAAATAATTCTATTGTTCTAGGCACTCCCATGTTCTGACGTGGACTTGCAAAGTCGTGAATTAGAACGAATGTCAATAATTCCAATTATAAGCTAAACCTAACGGCTAGCGATTCTGCAAATTCCAGAGTTCGGCCTGAGCTCAGGTCTTTTTCTAAGTTCTAACTTAATACTAAGTAATTGTAAAACAATCTAACAACAACGTAACGTCTAACTGACAAAACGAAACTAAATATCAGAACTTACACTGAAAGTACCGATTAAGTGTTAGCAGTAAAAAGAACAAAAAACGATGTTAGAACTTACACTAATAAATTGAAGAGAATACAAAAAAGTTAGATAATAAGAAAATATAAATTTATTAGACTCAAAAAACTTACAAAATGTTAATAAATGCTTTATTGAAACTATAATAAAGCAACAATCAATTAATCAACAAAACTTGTTTAATCTAACTCAAATCTCAACAAACAATTATTCACAAAGAAAAGAACCTTAAATACTATTTAAATTCTACTACCTCCACCTCCGATACAAACTTCAAATAATAGTCGATCCTTACAAGAAACTCAAATGTCACTTTTCGCCAATTCTACGTCTGGAAATTCAGCACCTCTATCTGCTTGTCGACTGCGTCGGTCTTTTATACGGGTGACTTACAATCCCGCACTTCGCTCATTTGCATACTTACACGTAACAAGTTCAAAGTTATCAGTTTACAGAGTAATTCATTCATGTCATTATCTTTACAATTAATTTATATATCGAACAAAAATACCGATACGGATCATTCTTATTTTCACATATCAGTTCAGTGGTAAGTATTATGTAGATAAGAGGACACCATTAACCGGGATAGCTCTTCCGGATACGGGTTCCGATTCCGTATCACGTGATTGCCAGCTACGACGGAGAGCGTGGAAGTAAGTTAACTTTTAAACTAAAATATAATACGTTAGTATATAGGAAAATAACGATAAATAAATAATAGAGTGCATAATAAAATAAAAATAGGACAGGTTCAAGTTATTCCTCACAGACTGACTTCAAAAAAAACAAATGGCTTTCATTATTGGATGCTGACAAATTATTGATTTATCATTATTATTTGAAATTTCCAGGTCTCTTCTTGTGTACCAAATTGATTTCTCTTATAATAGTATATATAATTTTCATATTTAACTACTGATTTCAACACATTCTTTAACCTTTGTAACTGATAACAAAACCCTCTGTTAATTTTTCATATTTAAAATATTGATAGGCATCATAATCTTTTTCCTGACAATAAATTGATCATTCATATACTATGTTCAAATAAGTATTCATCATAACTAAAAAAACAATGGCATAAAAACAAATAGAAAAGAGAATTTACTGTAACCTTTCCATCACTGACAAGACCAGGGTTACAAAGTTGGAGTCAGGAGTCAGAGTTTTTGAGTGGAATTGGAGTAGGACTGCCAACAGTCCTTTATTTCAAAGGACAGTACTTTATTTGCAGTTCAAAGTCCTTGTCCTTTTCTAAACAGGCAAAAGACATCAAATGTTCTTTACTTTTAATTGTCTACAATAAAATAAATATAATACGTATATAAAAATTGTTTTAATATGCAAATAGAATATTGTAGGTTGAAATATCTATTTCATGTTTTAAAATTAAAGTGAATAATATAAGGTTTTAAAATTTCTGCTTAATTTTGTTGTCATTTCCAACCAAGAATTTCCATCACACACACACACACACACACACACACAAACACACACACACACAAACACAAACACACACACACACACACAAACAAACACAAACACACAAACACAAACACACACACACAAACACACACACAAACACAAACACACAAACACACACACACACAAACACACAAACACACACAAACACAAACACACACACACACAAACGGTGTTGCCATCTGTGAGTATAAAGTTCAATTTAGTTACTATGGTCAAACATTGAATGATCTCATCTTGAACTTTCTTTTTAACACATTTCTTTTATTTACATATTTAAAATGAATTGTTTATTAAATAGAATTGTTTTGTTCTTACAATGTTATATTTGTTTATTTTGTCAAATACCTTGTATTTTCTAAACTTAGAAACAAAAAGATTAATACAATCGACTCTCTGTAACTTGAACATCCATAACTCAAATTCTTCCTTAACTCGAAGTACTTGCTTGTCCTGGGCAGGAAACACATATCACCAATGCATTATTTACCTCTATAACTAGAAATGATTTGACATAACATCTCCCTAACTCGAATTTTTCAACCTCGTTGTTGTCTATCGATACCTTTGTTCAAGGTTGCCAATTCACAGTAAAGCACATTTATGTACATAATAATAACCAAAAACTATCATAATTTTTAAACATAGAGTAAGCTTAATTATCATTCTGCTTAAAAAAACCGATAAATCTGTAGTATTCAGTGTCATTGAGTGTAGATCGTCGCAGCTTTGCCGGCAAGGAAAAATAACAAATATTTTTTCAGTTGATGAACTAGATTATTAATTTTAGATTTTACCTTATTATAAATTTTATTGTACTGTATCGTAAATAAACTGTATTGCAATTAAATTGTTTAACATGTTTTTTGTTGCAACAGTCTAAACAGAGATTTGATTACACAGTAAGTTTAACGATTTTCCCTAACTCAAATTTTTTTCATGGTCTCTTCAACTTCGAGTTACAGAGAGTCGACTGTATTAAAATACATTTTTTTTTATTTGTACCTAAATGTATATATTATCTTTAAAATGAAAATTATAGATTTTTGAGCAGGGGTGTCCTTTATTAGAGTTTTATGGAGTTGGCAACCTTAAGTCAGAGTCGGATTTTTAAACTGCCTTGAGTCAGGAGTCAGAGTCAAACCTTAAAAATTTTAGGGAGTCAGAGTTGGAGTTAGATTTTTTTAAAAGGTGGAGTCAGAGTTGGATCATTTGTCATCCAACTCTGCAACCCTGGACAAGACTATTCAATAAGTATTCACTTTATGGTTAAAAACTAAAGATAAATTCTTAATATTCAGATTGTGATCCTTTTATAGCATATAGAAATTCGAAACAACAATTTAAAAATTGATGCTTCAAATTTAGTATTCTATACTTTATTATATACTTCTCAATATAAATGTCAGATTATTATTGTTTAATCAGAAATGAAAATTAAATTTTGATAGTAAGGATTATTCAATAAATCAATGATTTATAGTGAATTGGCTTACAGTAAGTCTATTAATCTTACAGTTTTATTCTAGAAATTCAAATAAATTTTTATAAAAGAAATACTTACAACACAATTTGCATTTTTCTTCTCTTCAAATCCAAATGAAATGTCAAATCCATAAGGTCCTGGCCAATTAGTACTAGTGATGTGGAAAAATATATATATTAATATTTTTCTTATTTAAATAGAAAATAATTAATCTATCATGATCTTGATAACATCACAACATAACATATCTGACATGAAATATGAATGCTGCTTTATTATGATGTACATCACCATATTGTCATGTTAATATGAACAAAAAGTTTATTTAAAATGGCAACAAAATAATTTTTGTACATATACCTAATTCTCATAGTTACACAGTATGTAGGTTCCTAAAAATGATCATACAAACCAAGAACTTTTTAGCATGTAGAGCAGGGGTGGGCAATTATTTTCTGCCAAGGGCTGGATTAACAATCTTCAGGATGAAGCGGGCCGTATAAAAATTGAAATGTACCTAAGGCCGAATTTAACCTTATGGTGCCATCATGTAATTATGTAATAAAATTATTGATGATAACATTAGCTAATCTATTATTAATTAATAAAACTACTTAACATAAAATGACTACTCAAGTTCAAGCAAGATTGATTATTGCACAAACATATTCCTCTCACCATCACACGGGACAAGAATAATGGTTGCATCAATTTATCTGCACTTGTTCTTGTCAATTTTGCTATCGTGTGTAGCCACTTTTGTGATACACTAAGAATATATTCGTGTATCAATATTATTTTTGAAAATATTCTTCGTGTGCTATTTTCTTAGTTTTTGTTTGTATGCAAAGAGTTCAAAAGCATTCTTAGAAACTATTTTTTTTATTAGAAACATTAGAAAATAATTTGTTCTACAAATAAATTCAGATAATTTTCTTTGAAAACAAGTATTTTATCAAACTGGTTGATTCTAACAATCTATTACATCAGAATGTTACAAAATATTAGGTCCTACATAATTAATTTTGTAAAAACAAATTTACAATTTAATGTGAATGATGAAATTTACTGTGTTCATGGTTAATTATATCATCAAAATTTGGAGTAACTCAGCAGTGTACGTGTACACTAGCGAGAGTATCCATTATTTTAAACTACAAAGTATCCATTGTTTTATTTTTAGTTTTTGAGTAGAATTTTACAAATGTGGACTTTGAAACTGTAATGTATTCTAGTTTATGCGGTGGGCCGTATAACATGCCTTCGCAGGCCGCCATTTGCCCACCTGATATAGAGCATTCCAAAAAAATTCCTGGACTTATTTAAATTGTACTTATCTATTCCATTTTAGATCATACACTGTCAGTCAAAAGTGTCATAGGTTATTATAGTTCCATTATAGTTCTCTTTTCTAATCTGAATAGCATTTCTTTCTGGCTAATACTGTCACTAAAACATAATATAACTGCTTAAGAAAGAGCAAAGCAAACAGCTTTTAAATGTGTATTAATTTAATCTTTAAACAGCACCAACATATTTAGAATGATAAGGAAATGACAAAAGCATTGTAAACATACTACCAGTAACTAAAGGAACATCTCAATGCTATACGACCACCGAGATCTACACTCTTTCCCTACACGACGCTCTTCCGATCTTTATAAATAATCTCAAACTATATTTTAGATTATCTTGTGAATATGATTAAACATAGATAATATGATAACATTTACAATAATAATTTTCAATCATAAATAGACATTAGATTAAATAAAACAGACAGACATTAGATTAATTCAGTTTATTAGATAAGATTCAGACTTTGAATTAAAAAATCTTTTAATAATAATTTAAGTTTTTATGTAATAGAATAATTATATCTTTATTAATTCTGATATATTTTACATTGAAAATTGCAGTTTGATTTTAATATAAATGTTTTTAAAAATAAGTTTTATTTAGCTGTGTTTTGGTAATTTTTATAAATTATGATTTGTGGAAAATATTTTTATAGGAGAACTAACTGAAAATGAATTGGATGAGGCTGTCATCCAAGATTCAGATGAGATCATATCTGGTGGTTCTGTTGCACCTAAAACTACTCAATTTAGTTGTGGAGAACATTTTTATGAAGAAGTTGAGGATACTAAAGATAGTGTGTGGTTAGTACAAGTGGTTCCTGTTGATAGCAGTAAACCATTATTAGATGATATAACTTGGCAACAAGTGGTTTCCAAAGTAAATCGATTTGGAATGAGAACCGGTGTTTTCAGATGTACTCTTGATAAAAGGTAATTATTGAATTTTGTATTTTATTATATTTTAAAAAATATCATAATTAGATATTAAGAAATATATATTGTGTTTTAAAATTTATTTTTATTTAAATAACCTTTATTTATTGCTTCATTATTGTTTAATTTATATTATTTCAACTAATAATATAATTATTGTATATAAAACATCAAAGAAATCCGAAATTTTTGTAGCAGAAATATTTTATTCATTCTTCATTTATGTTAAACATTTTTAGCTTACATAAGGATATCATCAGCATATATTCTTGAACAGAGAATACATATTGAGAATGGCTTTATATAGGTCAAAAACTTGGTTCAACAAGCTTATTTGTCAAACCAAAATAATTTTTGTTCAACAAATAAGCTTGTTGTTGTTATGTTTTATTTATATTAACCAAATTAGGACTAGTTTTATTTATAGAAAAAAAAATATTTAATTTAGACTTTTATATTTAATGTAGAATAAAAATATATTGTATATAATTACATTTTGCATTTGTGTGTATGTATGTATATATGAGGGTAAGTCAATAATTATCCGCAATGCAGTTGTATTTGTGTTTCTGTTTGCAGCACTGTCGTTTGCGCAGCATCACCATCCATGGTTTCCTTGTCGTTATTTCCGTGCAGGTTTGATGTTGCTAGGTCAGTTCCATTATCGCTGCCTTGCTGTTAATCATGGATGCTCCGCTTTCTGTTTGCACCAAAGAAGAGCAACATTCAGTGATCTGATTTTTGTTGTCGGAATGTGTATCAGGGGCCGCAATCCATCAAAGACTTTCGGCACAATATGGTAACAGTGTCTTGCCACAATGGAGTGTCTACGAATGGATTGAAAGATTCAAAAATGGTCACACAAGCGTTATGCATGAGGAAGGAGCTGGACGACCATCTACGGTCACAAATGAGGACAACATTGAGCGTGCATGTGACATGGTTCTGTTAGACAGTGAGATGCTTACTGACAGGCTAAAGCCTGCAATTCGAAGCAAACGCTGAGGACTACTGTCGAAAGGTGTCGTGTTGTTGCATGACAATGCCCTTCCACATACTGCTGCCCACACTGCTGAAATGCTCCAGAAACTCAAGTTTGAAGTAATGGCTCATCTTCCGTATAGTCCTGATCTTGCCCCTTCTGACTACCACTTGTTTGGGTCACTCAAACAGGCATTAAGGGGCCGTCGATTCACCTCGGACCAAGAAGTGAAGGAAACAGTGCATGCGTGGCTCGCTGCTCAGCTGAAAACCTTTTCTGAGGGCATCAGGAAGCTTGTGCAATGATGGACCAAGTGCGTTGAAAAGCAAGGGGACTATGTTGAAAAATGATGTTAACGTAAGTTTCCTATTTGTATTGCAATAAAATTTATAGCTACATTGTGGATAATTATTGACTAAGGGCGGCTTCAAACTTCGTCCGACTCGAGAATTGGACCCGGCTTGTAATCGTGAACGATTTGTCCGACTGTCGGCTGTAGCATTCACATAGGGCAGCAGCTGACTACTTAGCCAATCAAATTGTCCCTTAAGTAACCCAAGCTCAACTAATCAAGATACTGTTATATAGTTACCGTTTAACTTTAAAACAAGATGGTGAAAATATTGGATGATGATACATTATTTGAGATAGTTTAAAAATCTACATTATTGATGTTGAAGAAATGTAGTTTTGATTATAATCATATAAATCATTGAAGTTTATAAATGTCCTTTATATCAATTAGATGAATGTATAAGAATATGAAGAGTTATCGAAATGTTCCATCCAGGAAGTTATCTGATAATCGATATAATGTAAAGGCTGTAGCCCGGATAAGCATTGGAAAGTGGCCTTTACATCGATTTGGCTGATTTTTTATTTAAAGGTTGCTTTCTGGATAACATTTTACTTTTGACAAATTAATATCGAAATACCGATATTATATTAAATATTGTCGAAATACCGATTGGTTCCTCAGAAAATTTTGAATTTTGAAAAATAATTTTTTTCTCAGGAACCGTTGTAGCAAAATACATGAAATTAGGTCATGGTATAGAGGTACATAAAGTCTATTACTGGTAATTTTTTTGCGATTTTCACTCTACAGGAAATGTGGAAAATGATGAAAAAAAAAAAAGTTTAAAAAATAAAAAAAATATCTTGTCTTCAGAGGGCAATCACCATTTTTTCGTCAAATATTCCTCATATCCTCCCCTATAATATATATTAATTTCAAAATTTTCCGATTGGTATAACATATTCATATTTGTAACATTTTACATTCACAGCAAATTTTTCTCGAAAGTTGAAAACGCGGTTCTTGGCATCGAGCCAACGCTGATAGATTAGAATTTCTTTCTGTCATCACATGGTTTAGATGTTCTATGAAAAGGATTCGGGATTTTTAATTCAAGCAGCCGGCAAAAATGGAAATTAATAAACAGATTAAGCACATGATTATTTGAACAATTTGTTTACGCATGACAAATGAGACATTGAAAATTCTGTTTTCTTTCCTAAAGCAACAGCTTTCTTTTTGTATAGAAAAGCAGACGACAAGAAAAATCATAAGACCTGCCAAAATCTTGACAAAATTATTCAGAAATGAATAAATGAATACCAGTTAATATCGAAGACGATAGTGACAATGATTAAATTAAATGTCGTTTATGATTTATGTATTTATGATTTCTTTTTTGACATTTCTTGTAGATTTTGTAATTTAATAAAACTGATAGTATATAGTTTTTATTATTAAAAACTAACTTTTGTACCTCGCGGTATATAATATAGACACAGATAAGGATTATTTGAGAAAAAATGATAAATCAAGTACAAAACGTTTTTTTTTATTTTTGACCCTTTTCGTTGTTTCAATAAAGATGTGGACATAATACTTAACTATATTAATTTTTCAGTATTTCCCACATTTTCTTTGCAGTGAGAATAACAAAAAAATTACCAGTTATAAATTTTTAGTATTCTTAACAGAAATAAAATCTCAAGTTTTCGTAACGCAGTTTAACGTGGACATCGTTTTAAAATCCCGAAGCCTTTTTGTAGAACATCTAAACCACGTGACGACAGAAAGAAATTCTAATCTATCAGCGTTAGCTCGATGCCAAGAACCAGCATTTTCAAGTTTCGAGAAAAATTTGCTGTGAATGTAAAATATTACAAATATGAATATGTTTTACCAATCAGAAACTTTTGAAATTAATATATATTATATCAGAGGATATGAGGAATATTTGACGAAAAATGGTGATTGCCCTCTGAAGACAAGATATTTTTTTATTTTTTAAACTATTTTTTTTTGTTATTTTCCACATTTCCTGTAGAGTGAGAATCGCGAAAAAATTACCAGTAATAGACCTTATGTACCTCTATACCATGACCTAATTTCATGTATTTTGCAACAACGGTTCCCGAGAAAAAAATTATTTTTCAAAATTCAAAATTATTTTTTTTCTGAGGAACCATCGGTATTTTGACGTTAAAATTTGTCAAAAGTAAAATGTTACCCAGAAAGCAACCTCTAAAAAAATCAGCCAAATCGATGTAAAGACCACTTTCCAATGCTTACCTGGCTACAGCCTTTATTAAAAAAACTTGTCGGCAAAAATAAAAGCATTACACTAAATAGTTACGTAGTAGCGACGTCTTTTAATATGGAAGTTTCTTATTGGTAACTGCTATTTGACTGTCCAGCCTCAATTTTGAAATATTCAATTTTTCAAATCGGTCCGACTCCGACACATAGTCAGATTAGTCTGTTCGGTTTCTATAGAAACACGACTACAAGTCGGGTCCAATTCTCGAGTCAGACGCAGTGTGAATCCACCCTTACCCTTGTATATATATATACACATGCATTCAAAACAAACACGACTACAAGTCGGGTCCAATTCTCGAGTCAGACGCAGTGTGAATCCACCCTTACCCTTGTATATATATATATATATATACATGCATTCAAAATATATAATGAGTTTATATATAATACATATATATACCAAGCGTGCTGATCTATGTCTACATAATATAATATAATCTAAAACACTTTTTTTCACCCTGCAAATAAATTTTGCTTAGTAAACTAAATAGTTTTATACTTCTGTATAAGAAAACATTCTGAAATATTTTTAAAATTAAAATCTCAAATTCAATGAAAATTCACATAAAATCAGTATTGATATAATTTCATATACCTGCAATAAAAATTATTTTTAGATGTGGTAAAACCTTAAGAATTTAAATTAATCTTTTGGATGTTATATTTGGATGTGTTTTGATTGTAATATTTGGATGGTGTTTGGATGAACAATATTTATTACAGGTAGTTCTCAACTTACAACCACTCATATTTATGATGGTGACAAAATCTATTAATTCTGTGATTGGTCAATACAATTCAATAGGTTCAAGCCATCTTCTGGATATGTTAAAATCAATATTGATAGGAGATATGTTAATAAACATTTATATCCAATCAGATAGCTAACCTGCATTAAAAGCACTTGTCAATACAATTCAATAGGTTCAAGCCATCTTCTGGATATGTTAAAATCAATATTGATAGGAGATATGTTAATAAACATTTATATCCAATCAGATAGCTAACCTGCATTAAAAGCACTTGTTAATTCCTGCCTTACTTCAAAACTTGTGTGGGAATTTTATCATCTCACAACTGGCTATCAGGAACAGAATTAAACTTATTTGGGTGTCAGGGCACAAGGGGATTGAGGGCAACGAGGTTGCAGATGGGCTGGCCAAGGAAGAGGCTTTGCAATCCTTTATTGGATCTGAGTCTGCTTTGGGCATAAGATCTGATGCATTTGGGCAAGTTTTTATGGACAAGTTAGCAGATCAGTACTTCTCCCATTGTAAGTCTATTCCTGGACTAAGGTAAGCAAAGGCTCTTATTTTAGCTCCTTTTTACAGAGAACTAGAGAGTTGTTTGCATTGCATAAAAATTAGCTAGGATTGTTAGTAGTTTAGGATTGTTTAGCTGTATAGGACACTGTCATCTCAGAAGAGATCATCATTTATTTTGGATTACTGATAATCCCAATTATGGAAGATGTCAGAGAGGAGATGAAACTCTACATTTTGTGTAAATGTGCGGACCTTTCAGGGCTAAGATATGATCATCTAGGGCTGCATTTTCTTGCACAAGAAGATCTTTTTAGTCCCATTGAAGATATTTTCTTTCTTGTGTAAGATGGGACTTCTTATGGGATGATTCTGGTTAAGAATGCACAATAGATTGCTGGTTGGTCACAGTGCTACAACTGTTTAAAGCTCCCCTTTTATACAATTATCATCATTGTTATGGGCTCAAGTCCCTTATCCGATGATAAGAAATACAAAAATTTTCTTTTTTTCGTGTCTGGTTCTTGTAGTTTTGTGTTCTTTATGTTTATCAAGATAATGTATAGTGTTCTAATAAACATTAGAAGTGAGAAACCTGTAAATTTTGGGCATTTTCAACTTACGACTGTTCCGATTTATTACAGCAGGGTTCAAACTGAACTCTGTTATGGACTATCTGTATTTTTACATTGACATTTTTGCTGATAGCACAATGTTTATTATAATATAATTTTGATTAAGAGAATAAACACTTAGAAAGAACTTTATATAATTTTGATCATATATCAATATTGTCATTTATAACATTTTTATTTCATCTCATTTTATGAATTTGTTAATAAATAATAATTTATTTAAAAATAGTGTATAATAATTTTTAGAAATACAATATAGATAATCCTTTAGTTATGATAGGATTATGTTCAAATTGTGCCATTGTAAGTCAGAATAGTCGTAAGTCAGAAATGCCCAAAATTTATGGATTGCTCATTGCCAATATTTATTATTACACTCCATTTTACCATAATAAATTTAACACAAACACAAAAATACAAGAACCAGACATAAAAAGAATGCTTTTTATATATCTGACTATTGATCAGAGACTCAACTCCTTTGTCAATTGCACTGACCAGAATTTATCAATGACATCACCATAAATACAAGTAGTCAAAAGTCTAGAATCACCTATATTATAATACAGTGTTGAATAAAGAAATCATTCATTTCAGAACAACATTACAGTATGATTAACTGTTAAAATTACAATTAAATGTGGTTTATACCATGTCTGATATATGCAACTGATCTCCAACATATATGATTTTTGACTTACATGAATTGGATACGGGATACTGCTGTTATTTGGCTCCTAAAATTATTGAAATAACTTTATAAGCTTGTTTTTGTAATATACTTCACAATTGGATCAATTAAAAGTTTATTTCACAAATTTGAACAAAAAGTTCTAATTATAAAGCAAGGATTTTTTGGTATAATTACTGCCATAATATGTTCATTAAGTGTATAATTTTACATTATATTGGTTACTAGAACATTCTCCTATCATATTGTTTAAAATTATTGAAGAATTTTTGAAATTTCATGACATTTTAAAATGAAATTTCACATTAGCAAGTACAAATGTTTGTAAGTTGAATGTTCATATCTTGACGCGAATGTGTATTTCTAAGTTACAAGACCATTCATGGTAGTATACAAAATTTAAAAGTTCATGTTGTTTGATTTATGTTTTTGTATTAGTTTATTAATCTTAGGCATCTTATCATTGGTATGATCCATTTGGTTTGTCTCTCTTTTAGTTAGAATACAATACGATGCCATAATATGATAAAGGCTATACAATTAAACAGTCTCAGTTATTTGTGTACTTTGGGAATATCTGTGTAGTAAATTTTAAAATAAACAAATTCAGAAGATATACACTTATGTGTTCATGTCCTACACTTTGATGTTGTTAAGCTTTGTACTCTATACTCTACACTTTTTGTGTAGCAGTTGTTTAATTTTTGGGAGTTCTGTTCAGTCTAGTCTTAGCACTTAATTGTCCATACTAGTCACTTACCAATAGCATTAGCCCATCAACAATGTATTCATTTGGAATTAACCATAAAATTATATAAATCAAGAAAAAATGTCTTTTAGAGGAGAAGTTTAATAATTGTAGAAATAACATTTTTAAAAATTAAAAAAATGTAATTAAAATTTTGTATTTGCTATACAGTATTATACAATTTTAGTATAATAGGATGAATTTCTAAAGTAAAATATACTATGCTATGAATTTTTTAAATCAGTTTTCCATTTAAGAAAAGTACAGTGTAGAAATGGATTTATCTTTAATTTTTATCGTATAAGCATTCACATTGTTTTGTATTGACTAGATTTTTGAAAGCATTTTGTTTTGAACAAAAAATCCTCTAGCAGAAAAATGATTCACTTTCTCTCTAGTATAAAGAATGTTGTTTATATCTATTAGGACTATTCATATAAACATGTATCTATGAATACAAGCCATCATTCCAGCTTAAAGCTATGTAAATCTATATTGTATATTTTTCTTACTTTATCTATTATTAATAAATTTTTTTACCATTGCATGTGTGAAAAATGACTTTTATCCACAAAGATGGTTTAATGGTAAACAATCATTTGTTTATCAGAATCAACTAATTAAAGAAAATTTGTTCATATAATAATAATGAAATAAAAGTTCATAAACATATTGGCCATAATTTTAAAATAGCTTTCAATTTAAGTAAAAAATATTGTTTTCATTTATGTCAACTGTCATCTAACTTCATCACTAGCTAAAAATCACATATTTAATTGAAACCTTCAATATTTTATTTTCTGTATTTAATAATTATATTAAAGGTTGAGTATCTCTTATCTGAAATGCTTGAGACCAGGAATATTTTGGACTTTCCTAGATTTGGAATACATGATAAGATGGAATAAAAAACAAATGAAGAAAAATAAGAAAAAATTCACTGTCGGAACTTTTTGACATTTTTGATATATAAACAATACAAATTAAAATAAATAATCAGGTATCTCATACTGACAATTTATTGAATTATACTGCATGCACATCATTGCACCATCTTTCACATCACAAACAATGAATCATAATCCTATCCTAAAAGGCTCTTTGCTGTATAACTATGGCTTTTGGAATATTTTGGATTGGCGATATTCACCCTATACTATACAAAAGTTTCAGAAATATATCTGCAATAGGTTTAAAATTATTGATAATTTAAAAATTTAATGAAAAAAATGTGTATGTTTTCTCCAATTAACATCAGACTGTAATTTAGTTCTCAATTAAGTTTAAATATATTAATACATTATCAAGCTCGTGACTATCAGTAACAACACTATAAAAATTTCATGGACATAATCTTCATAGTTTTTATATATGTTGTTGACTTACAACAACTCTAAAATACATATAAGATTCATTAAAAACTATAAATTTTATAAACGGAAATAATTTCATAATGGATTTAGATATTTTATATGAAATATTTAAAGATAATTTAGTAAAAAAAGCATAAAGTGTGTGCACTATTTATATGTGTATATTCTTTCTTTCTTTCTATAAGGATATGACAATATTTGTAATATTTTTATGCAGTTGATAATTCTAACTACACAGTGATAAACATGAATGTAAAAATTACAAGTGAAAATATAATATTTTTTTATATAAAATATTAAAAAATATCAATAAATCTCATGATTTTTAATCCATTATATCCTGTGGTTAAACTCCATTTGTGCAAATTTTATATTTATGAAATTGCTAATGAATAATGCTAATGAGCTGTATAGCTGTGCAAATAGTAAAATACAAAATATGGTATGGTATGATAAATCAAGTGTGCAAAATAGAAAATTATTTTTAAAAAATTACTGAAAGGAATTTATGTCCTAAATTGTTTTCTGTTTTTCAGGTTATGCTTACGTAAAGGTTGGACTTCACCTCGTTTAATACTTGCTCTTCCTCGTGGACAGAAGGCAAAAGAAGATGTTATTATGCATAGTTATCTTTATCCAGCAAAATTGCAACCAGTTCTGGCCTGGGTTTGGCAACAGTTATCATCTAGAGTGAAACGTATAACATCTGTGAATAAACTGAAACATTGGTTAACTTACAATTCAACTGAGAGTTCCAAAATACAATTTATATTGATTTCTACTCTATTAGAACCACCTATGTTCATTTCGGCTCTTGCCATTAAATTTAATGGGCGTGTAAAGTTTGGAATGGCCACAGTAACAAATGATAAAGAACGTCGTAAATACACAAAGTTAACTGGAATTTCCAAATTTCCTAAATATATTATTGTTACACCAGAGAAGAAAATATTTTATGGTTCTAGACCAGGTGAAAATTTAAATTTCAAGAGCATGGAACAGTTTCTGAAATTTTATAGTCCCGAAATGAATGATATATTTTTATTGAGTCTTTTGCTAATCAATGTATTTGTTGGATTTGATATGTTTTTAATAAGTGGAAAATTGTGGAAGCATTTAATTCGTTGTGTTATTAATCTTGTGAAATATAATTCTATTATATTTTTATTTTGGTTATTTATTGTAACATTATATCAGTTTTCTTTTATGGAAATGGTTACGTCTGTTTGTTTAAAATTTACTCGTATGATAAGTGATACATATATTTTTGTTGTTATGCGAAATGATTGGAAACAATTAAGCCACTTTCCTATCTTCATTATATCATATTTTGGTTATGGCATACTTATTAGTATTTTTTGGAAGAAATGGGGGAGAGAATCAGAAATAGATGACATTCCTCTCTTTTCTAACTGGTGGGCAGTTTCCTGGGAAAGTGATATCATGAATTATTTCTTCCGTCCAATGGCGACACTCACTAGACCAATGGCACCACAAGATCTTGATTTGGAAGAAGGTATGGAACTGTTAATTGAAAGGCTAGCAGTTCCTAACTTCTGGTTACAGCCAGTAATACCAACTGATTACATTAATGATCTTCCTGTTTGGAATTATCATGGATGGTGTGATGCTGATGACAAAGAAGCTCGAGAGAATGGTTGTACAGAATCCACGTCTTGGAGTTCTAGTGATGATGAAAGTACATCTTCATTTATCCACTCTCAAAATATTCCAATAACCGAAGAAAGAATTTCCAATCAAAAAAATTCCATATCTACTGAACAAATGGATAATAAAGTTTGTGATTGCAAATTTCGAAAACAAATGTATCCTAAAACATCTAGTCAAGACTGTTCGTCACAGAACTGTAACAAATCACATCTCACAAGTGAACATGATGACAATGTTAACTGTTCATGGAGATCAACAAAGATGTGTTCCTGTAATAAATTATCATCTGATATTAAAAAAAGAATAGAAATCAAAGATGACACGTCGTCTAAAGAATACGAAATTATTTCCCGAGTTCCGAGAGGAATGATAGAATGTCGAGAATGTTCTATTTGTCTGGAAAATTACAAGTATGGTGAATCTCTATGTGGTTTACCTTGTGGGCACAACTATCATCTAAATTGCATTATGCTGTGGCTATCAAGAAACAATCATTGTTGTCCTGTTTGTAGATGGCCCCCTTATAAAGCAAAATCACACACTTATAATCAACATTCCCACTTCCAGTAATCTGAACAATTTAATATTGTTGATGTTCTGAAATATTTTATTAACAAATTTCAATCTATTGTTTGTCAAATTCATTTTGATAAGAGCACAAATCTATGCAACATATATCCAAGTTTTTGTTGTATTGACTGAATTGTTTTGTTAAAAATGGAGTATCCAAGTGCAAAAATGGGTTAAAAATTAATTAATTCTGTATTGAAAGTTAAGATTTTAATGTTACATTAATACATAACAAATATGATTTAACATCAATCATTAATGATAAACTTCAAAATAATTTAACTTGTATGAACAAGTTGAAAGAGAGAATTATATTAAAATCAGCATGACATCTAAAGTTAAATTATTTGATCTAATTTATTATAATGATTTGAATTTATAATTTTTGAATGTATATAGTATATCAAGTCTTTCTGTTGATATAACGCTTTACATTCCTGGTAGAAAGTCTAGAATTTTAAATAATAATCATTTAATTTTAAAATCATAAACTTAATCTGTTTTTATTTTTATGATGCTTTGAAAGAAAAAGAAAAGCTGATTATCATTATTTTTTTTTTATGAAACAATAATAGTTCTGTTTTTTCATTCTTTTATATGAATATTGAATTTTTATTTTTATCTAGTCATTGCAATTGCTTGCTTTATAAAAGCTATAATTCAGATATATAAATTAAGTTTATCAGACATGGGGAATTTACCCTTCAGATATAATAGTTTGGTGTATCATATTTTATTCATTAAATTGAAATGAAGGAGAGATTATTTTATAGCATATTTTAATATTTATTTGGTTTGATGATAAATTTCTCTCTTGGTAAATTAGGATTTAGGTAGTTCTTGGTTTATGAGTTCCCAGTTTCTGAGTCTTTTTCAAATATGAATTACAAAAAAAAAAACTGAAAATATGAGCATTAATTGCAATAGATAAATCTAAACATTCATCAAAAGCCATTTCAAACCTTGTACATAGCTATATAATACTATACACTGGGTTTGTAGCAAAAACTCCATTGTCTGCTACAAAATTGGGAAAATCAAAATGGTAGCCAAGAAGCAGAAAAATGAGAGGGCAAACTATTTTGCACTCTCATTTTATCATATTAAATAAATAACTTCCATTCTTGGATTTTGCCTATGGCAGTAATTCATCTGTATTAAAGCTCGATCTACTTACCTGTCAATAATAATGAAGAATAAAAATTCTTTTAACATTTTATAAGGCAAATAATTTATTATAATAATTTGTTTGATTTTAAAGGCTATGTTTTCATTTCTTTAGATAGATAAATTATTGTTTAATCATAAACTATTGATTTTGTCGAGTTTCACTTAATTGTGATCAAACTGCATTGCTAAGAATGGAACTCTTGGTTTTAATATTATGTTTATGGGAAATCAAATCTTGGTGTAAAAGTTTTTACTTTATGAGCACATTCCAGGAATGAATTAACTCTTAAAATTGAGAACTACATATATTTTTAAATGTTTGACTAGGTTAGTTAAGCCACCATATCACACGAGGGATATTCTGTTTCTGGTGGCGGCCATTTATAGAGCCGATACAGGCTGGTGAACACCCATGATGGGGTTCAACAGGCCAGGCCCAGACCCCTCCTGAAAAACTGGAGGTGTGGGACATGGATTCTCCAGGATGGTAAGCCACAGCTTTATCATGTGACCATCCAGCAAACTCTAAATGTTTGAGTTAGTTGTCTTTAATGAATAGTGAATGTGCTAACAGTTGACAATGCATTTAATCTTAGAATTAATTGTGAGCAGTCTGCTGTTTATAATTCCAATAAATGGATAAAAATGCATGTTTTTCCATTTCATTATTATATTAACAGCATTTGATATCAGTTATCTATCTCAAGGAAAATAAATTCAATCATTGCTATAATTCTTCAATATTGTATAGGCTGAATAGTATAATATATATATAAAAAAAAAAAATTGAAATAATTTTTGATGATACAAACATATAGAAATTTATAAAATGTGAATAGGCTATTTGTTTTTTAATATAATGACTTTCACATCAAGAGAGTTAAAATATTTTCATTTTTAAATAATTTAAAATTCTAAATAGAATAAGTATATTAAAAGTTTATTCGGAATAATGGTTTTGTTGATACAGGAACTTATAAATTATATTAACAAATATATATTTTTGAAATTCAAAATATTTTCTAAGGTATCTATTGTTTAAAAAATTGCATTTGGTTTATTTAATCAATGTATACAAGTTCGGTTTTTCTCAATTTTTGTTACACGAAACTCTTGATACTCTCTTATAATAATAAACGCATGTTAAATATATTATAGTTTTAAATGAAAATTGTATGCTTTATTAGCATTATTAAGTTTAATAAATGTTTAAGATACTTCAACATTTTTATTCTCTCCAGTTTAAAAGTTTTAATAAAATAAAAAGATCCTTAATACTTAAAAAACATCTCAATATATACATATAAAATAATAGTATTGATCCTTGAATTGTATTATTATTATTATTATTATTTTGATACTTGAAATAAAAATATTTAATATTGTTTTTAGCAGTTCCGTTTTATGTTTCTTATCTTTTTTATAAAATTGTTTCCTCTACGAGATGATAAAATGTAAGCACTGAAATGATTAGATTTAATACTTTATCAAATAGCTTAATTCTGTATTTGCATCATATTTTTTTAAGAGTTGATATTCTCCAATATATGCTTATAAAAGAATTTTTATTCTTACATTTATATGTAATCACAAACTTGATAAATTTTTTTTACTCAATATTGCACTTGGATTCTCGATTTGATTTTCTTCCATTACAAGTACTCCTCATCTTACGTAATGGTTATATTCCTGAAAGTTTTATGTAAGTCAAATTTACATAAACTATTATGTAATAAAAGTATGCACTATATATTTATAATTAAGCTATATATATGTATATACACAAACAGGTTATAAGACAGAAGATATAGACTTTAGTATGTATATGTAAATATATATTGTATTAAAATAGCTTCTTATGGCAAAAATATCCATAGTAAAGTATCTGTGAGTTGTTATTACTATCATTTCAATTGTATCATAATTATTGTTGCAAAATACTGTATAAAAATTATAATAATGCAGTCTATAGAATGATTTGAAAAATATTTTTAGAATTTTTTTGGAAAATCAGATTTACATAAGTTGAGGAGTGTTTGTATATCTTTTATATATATGTATATTTTGTGTGTGTGTAAGTATATGCTATGTAGAGTTTATATTTTTGTGCAAAATTATTTTGATTTAAATTATTATGTCACTAAATAAAATCATGAAAGGAACCAAATCACAACAAAAAATAAATAAAAAATATCATTCTACGGTTGGTATTTCGGATTTCTTTCCATGATTTAAAAACATCTGTATTAATAAAGAATGAGCATTCGTAAATTCAAAATTGTGTAATAATGACATGCTGTAAATAACATTTGAATCAAAGAATTATCGATAAAAGAATTGGGGTACTGATAAAATTTTTGAAATGTGAAACTTGTATTTGATTTGCAAGATGACTTCAAAAGTCTTTACTTTTGTATGTGCCACAAAATTAATTTTCTAATTTTTAAATTTTTAAAAAATATTAAATACATGTAGAGTTGATCATCTGGATGATCTGAATTATAACAGTTGAAAATATAAAATTGTCATCATTAAAAAAACTTTTCTTATATGTACAAATTTAAAACTTGAAAATAGTGTGTCGGTATTCTATTGGTTATCCAAATTATCAATTAAATATTGTAGTGTAGTTCGTTCAGATAATCAACACACTACCATAATCATTAACTTTTTTAAATATTGGAAGTCAGTTTTCTAGCATTTTTATGAGAGAGCTTCCAAATTTAGTAGTAATTCTTTTAGCATAAGTAGGCTCGTTTCATAAACTTCTGGATATACGGATTTAATAGATTTTTCTTTGTACATATATAATCATAGTTTGTTACTATGTTAAAATATTTGGCAAGTTTTTATTTTATGATTAATCAAAAGGTTGAATTTGTCATAGAGAACTAATTCAATCTTTAATATAAAAACTGTTAGCATCTCTCGCTTTTAGAATTAAATTTTGTTCTTTCTAATGGAGACATTTAATTTGGCCAAACCATAAGGTGGCAGTGCCAAATTTTATTTTTTTTGTTCCCCTCTTATAAATTCTGCTATGCTGTATATTGCTTTTTTACAGGATAAATCAGAATATTGTTGATTAATGGAATAATTTATTTGTTATATATTTTTGGTGTTTATTTTCTATAGCAGGAAAACAAATTATCAAAAATACAAAAGATTGCTATCAAAGTTTTTGTAATATTTTGTGCTGTATTTTGTGTAATAAACTGTTAATAGTCAACTGTTATTGAATTGTCTGAAGTATTTTGTTTTTTAAAAGCAGTAACATAACTAGAATAAGGAAATAATATTGGGATACTCTTAAAACTTTGTGAAATAAATTTTTCACAAATATTTTAATAATAATTATGAAGTTGTATTAAAATATATACTTTATTTACAATTATATTTAAAAATAAATTGCTAAGATGATAAGTCTGTTGATATTTGCATTTGGGCTTTTCATTTTCTAATTATGTTACCGCTCAATAGTAGTTAGTTACATTTTACATACCTGTTACTAGTTCTTTGTAATTCAATATTTGTAAATAATTTTAAATACAGTAATACCCTGGAGTTACGTTATGCTTCCTGGTCCCACCTATTACGTAAGTTTTAAATTACATAAGTCGGGGTATCTACAGATTCCCAAATCTAATTTCAAGTAAATATGTAATTAGGTTAACTGGCATTTTATTACCAAGAAAACAACAAATTATTAAAGTTTATAATATGTAGTAGTAATTAAAGACACTTAATCAAGTTTGTTTCACTATGTAATTGTGAAACAAGTGGATGAGAGAATAAGTTATACATCTCCGAATTTATATAAGTTGGGGTATTATGTACTATAAATAGTAATAAATTTTTAATATAAAATCAAAACAGTTTAATATTAATGAAAAATAAATATACACAATACTATTTAGCAGCAGAAAAGGTTTTAACACTCATAATCCATACTACTACTAAATAGTGCTATGCATATTTTTTTATTTTCACTGTAAAGAACCAATATAATATTCACTTAAACCAGTCTAATATTATCTGCAGCAATTATCAACCATTTTTTGAAAGGACTTCATGGCCTGTTAGAGTAATTTTTTTCTTGAGTTGACTGGCAAATCTCAATGGGCATTCCAGTAATCCAATATAGCACAAGATAGTTTGAACCTGAAGTAAATTAACAATAAAAATGTTACATTCAATTATAACAATATAAAATAGTTCAATTAACAATATTCCCACGTTTCATTAAGATTAAAAGCTCAAAGTTTTAGTGTTTTCTTGCACACACTACTAATTTTTTTTTCTCAAAATTTGAATGGTCTATTATTTTTTTTACATCGTATTTATCCATAAGATAAATTTTATATCTAATCTAATAAAATCAAACTTCTCTGAATTAAAATATAAAGCTATGTCATTCCTTTTCAACAGTTCTACCTCTGATGTCAAATGACATCAGTCATTGTATGAAATAAGTAGTTAGAATAGCCTTTACACGGTAGGATTCTACTTTGACTGCCCAGCGGTTTCGCATCTGATTCCAATGCGACGCGTCTATGAATAATAAGTCGCGTTATAGCGCGCTTTAATGCCTGTCGTTTTTTTCGTATTCATTAATGTGCGCGCGTGGCGCGTCGTAACCGCGAGGCAGTCAAAGTAGAACCCTACTCTTTACATAAGGATTTCTAATTGATACACAACCACAAATCTGTGTACACAACAAACATGACCTTTATAGTTGCAGATGATCAATAATTCTCTCGTCAAGAATAATTGCAGCCGTCATTATTTGATACGGTAATATGAATATTACTTTTATAAATATATCCAAATTTCAGTTTAGCAACGGTTACACTACAATAACAATTTTTTTCAGAAAGTATAGGGAAAATTCTCAAGATAATTCAAGTTTTATAAACAGGAACTAAAATCTGCAGTGGATATAGCATACTGAAGCAATTTAGTTTTGTTCCATAATAAATACGATATAATTACATCACAATAATAAACAGAAAAATATTAACAACACGTAACAGTACATTACACTACAATAACAATTTTTTTCAGAAAGTATAGGGAAAATTCTCAAGATAATTCAAGATTTATAAACAGTAACTAAAATCTGCAGTGGATATAGCATACTGAAGCAATTTAGTTTTGTCCCATAATAAATGCGATATAATTACATCACAATAATAAACAGAAAAATATTAACGACACGTAACAGTATAGTTGCAACTTCCCTAAATGCAGCTCGCTTAATAGTTGCGTCACAGTACACTAGCTGCTGCTGCTGACAACCCGTCGCAGACTACAGCTAAAAATTGCGATATCTGCGCAGATGAGTGGAAAAGCCGGGATCTGGGGAAGCAGAGCATCTGGAAAATTCTATAAAGGTAGATGTGTTATCATTATCTTAAACATCATTTTTTATTCATTAACCGACGTCATTTCTGATTGTTAGTAGTCTTATTTTAAAATAACTTACTATTACTTAGTGCATACGTAATTTATACGTTTATCAAAGAAGCGTGCATCAACAAAATTGGATTTGAATTTTTTTTTTTTTTTCATTCTCTTTTCGGATTATCAAGCATCGCATTTTTTAAATTTATCAAAGTAACCGAAAAATGCGTTCCATATTTAATAATTCGACCTAAAGCATTATTTTCAGATACAAT
Organism: Olivierus martensii; assembly: GCA_000484575.1. Classification (NCBI taxonomy): domain Eukaryota; kingdom Metazoa; phylum Arthropoda; class Arachnida; order Scorpiones; family Buthidae; genus Olivierus; species Olivierus martensii. The sequence continues at coordinate 9,173 of AYEL01051578.1, read as the reverse complement.
TTTTAATTGAAAATTGGAAAAGAATTTTATCCCTGTAGATGGCGCTTAATAAATTTCTTTTAAAATCCGTAATTATATTAATAGGACTTAAGTATAAGGCATTTAAAATTACACATATTGATCGATAGATGGCATTACTGTACAGAATGTGTGGGAATCGCAGTTATTACTTTGAATCTTTAACGTTAATTAAAATAATTAATCGATATTTTCGTGAAAAATTCTGATAATCATTCAGCCAAAGAATCTTTATTATAGTTTTCATTCTGATATGACTTAAAATTTGATGCAATATTGCAATAACGGATGAGTTGTATTGATGATGCTAATCATTTTCATTAGAAATAGGTGAAGATCGGAAGTTGTGTGTCATGTTTGTGCTAACTCTAATCAGCAAGAAATAGAGATATATATTTTTATCAATATTTATTAAAAATCTTCATTGTTCAGTGATTTGTTTTAGAATTGTTTTCATAGTTTACAGCGAAATTAGATAAAAACACGTGCAGATATAGAGCAATGCGAACTTCCGCCATGATTATTTTTGACCAAGGTATCGATACATTTTCTCCATGCAATGCTCGATAAATTAATATATTCTTATGCATTTTAAATGTGGATATTCTTTAATTAATCCATCTAAATTAGAAATGTTTAGATATATTTATTAGGGCAAATTTCCTCACTTGTTTTCTTCTATCTAGTATGCATTCTGGTGATCTGTATGAGAAATATTCAAATTTGATAATGTTTTCGTGTATCGGGAGTTAGAATATATTGATATTTATTTTCATAAATTTGAATTCTGAATGGACACGGAAACTTGGATTTAATCCATTTTGATGTTTCCTTTTTACAGAGAAATATGGCGAAATTTTTTTCGATACTTGAAGATATTAACAGAGAAAACTTAAATATCATACGTAAAATCTCTTTCTCTAGAGCAGCTGCTCTAGGGAATGATTGATGGATGGATGGCTGTATAAGATCTATCTACTAATTCTAAAGGTTTATCATCCAGAAAACGAATTTAAAGAAACGAAATTCAATCTGTGAATTTTTTTCTGATTTTACAAGGAAGAATTATTTTTCTCAGAATAATTTCCTACTCGAAAACTTCGCTGGTGGGTAGCATTTGGTCAAGGATTGAATAGCGATTTTGACTCTAGCTTTAAAAAAGATCGTTGATCTCTACAGCATTATTAATTAATAATACTTAAATAAAGTCCTGAAGGTACTGGTACAAACTTTCTATTTTGTTTTCGAACTGATTTCTGTGTGAATTTGTTAGGAGATTACAGGGCCTTCTTGGTAGCTACAGAAAAGAACTTTGACTTTTGATTAAACTACTATTTTTATTAGATGATGAATTAGTAAGCGGAATTCTATACTTGTTAACTTCCTTTATTGATATTAACTTCCTGTAATTGCGTAAATACGGTGACGTAGCTGTTACTTAATTGCTATGCGTGCACGAAATTAATTGCGAAGCAGATTTAGGTCGCTTCTATATTAACAACTCACTTTATAGTGTTTTGAAAAACATTAATAAGTTTAATGCACGGGTCAAAGGTGAAGAACATGAGAGACAAAACAGCGTTATGTTAGAATTGATATCGTTAGTTGATATACAGTATTTCGATCAACATTTTCGAGAGATGTAAGTAAAGCATTGCGTTAAATGGAAAAGTTCTGAGTGTAACGTCTGGGATTTGACTATATTGTTGCTTGAATGTCGAATTTTATAGAAATTTTGAATCTACTTTCCTTCTCTTAAACAGCGAATAGATTCTATAAAGTTTTCGTTTAGTCTTGAATCATCCTTCACATAAATTTTGAATCTACTTCCCTTCTCTTAAACAGCGAAGTAGATTCTATAAAGTTTTAGTCTGAAATCATCTTTTACATAGGCTAAGTTAAACGATGATGATGATGAAATGATATGAAAAACAGCATCCGTAAGTTAAATACTATAACTTTGTTAGGTGCGATATGGAAGTTCGGAGAATTAATCAGAAATTATTTCGTTATCTTTAACCACTTTCTAAAACATTAAAAGATAAACTAGTTAAAGAAAGCTCGAAGGCAAATATGCCGTTCTTAACGTGTGTGGGTGTACTCCAATCGAATTTTATAGAAAGATGAAGAGTGACTGGAAACCATTACTCTTTACTTTAGAAAGTGGCGGGTGTCTGACGTCATAGTTTGTATACAAAATAGATCTACCGTAGTAGATTCCATATTTAGCACAATTCTTAGTTGTTACAGTTAACTGGATGCTAAATATAACCGTAACGGATGAAAACACAATGAAGAAAGAGCGCTATACTTAACGTGATAAACAATAAAAATAAAATTAGTCGGAAAGTAGCACCTGTCAAAAATAATAATAAATTCGAGTCACGAAATGTTTTCGACATAGCGTCGATTAGGGGATTGAAAGCATTAATGGATTCGAGTAGATTAACAGGTTTTAAATAATTTACGGGTGACGTCATCGACTTTCGACTCCGACTGTAACCTTTTCTCTGGTTTGAATGGAAAGTCGTAAAACTTTTATAGCTCGGAGTCATTCCCGATTTTATTTTACAACGTAAGACTTAGATGACAATTGGGTTAAGTTAGATAATTTGTTATTAGCTTATCTAGATAAGCTATCGAATATTTGCATAACTTATGATAATTTCGTTAAACGTAAGTAAAATTATAATCGGCTGTATTAATGAAATGGAGTAATAATTCAAATATAAATCTGTCTTTTACGTCACGCACTTAATATGACGTGACCGCGCGTGTCAAGTGTCTATAACATCTTTTACCATCCGCACGCGATTCGAAACGTGTCAGCCACGTGATTACACGGTCCGTAAACCAAGCCAATCGGCATCACATAACGTCACAAAGGCATCGATCTTATTTTTTTAAGCTACTTTAATTCTCTAAAACAAATTTTTAGCGTATGTTCCGACCACTGTTAAATCTTTTAAGTACTTTTATTAATTTCAGCTTTTTTTTTTCGAATGCTTTGGCAACACGTTTGAAGAGCCCGTCAAAAAATGGCGAAATCGGAATTAAGGAAGATTGTATTTTAAAAGGTCAGCGAAGTCTCGAGTTGTGTAATAAAAGATAATAAAAATCTTTCCCTAATGCGATTCTGGAATATAAACTTAATACTTTCCACTAAATATTATGCAAGCTTACGATAAATACTCTCATACAATTTTTTTTTCAAACATAATGCTTAACTTAGCGTAAATAAGAGATTGCCAAGATTAATATATTTTTTTCCCAACTGAAACTTGAAAATTTTTAATTAAAAATAATTTAAGAATTTTCAAATTCGAATCTACGGATCGTATCGAAAAAAAAAAATTTAATAAAGAATTTTGATTTCTCAAACATTAGCCATTAACATCACCATGATACTGTTTCAGAACTAAAATACGAAAGATAATGCTTCGAACTTAAAAAAGTTAATTTTTTAATCTTTTCTATCCATTATTCTCGTTATTGGTTAATTCCCATCTCGTTGAGTTTTAAAATACTGTAGGGTATTTGTTTATACTAAAGTGGCCAGGTATCCCGGATTAGCCGGGACAATACCGGTTTTTTAAGTCTTTGTCCTGGTTTTGAATAAAATGTCCCGGATTGTCCCGTTTTTTTACTTATAAATATAAATAATTCATATTAAAAGATTAATTAGATTTAATTTTAAAAAATTAGCTTCTGAAGAATTTTCCTTCCCAACTTTTACTATACATAAAATATAGTCGCCCAAATATAGCCAATATGGATGAATCAATCTGAAGAAAAAGTAATAAAAGTAATAGAAAAATAAATTGTTCATATTTATCTTTTCCTGCTTTCTTTTCGCAAATTTTTTAATAATTTACTTTTTCATTGTTTTTCAAATTTTTTGTATATTTTGTCCCACCCCACACTCTATACCCTAATATCTAAATTGTCCCGAGTTGAAGTTCAGAAAATCTGGTCACTTTAGTTAGTAGTAAAACCCATTGTTGCAATATTGGCAGATTCATCATTACAATATTCTTTATTATATAAAACTTGTGAATGTTCCTAGTGTTGGAAAAGCTGTTTTAATTAACTTAAGACTCTTTATCTCTTCCTGCTTTCTTTTCGCAAATTTTTTAATAATTTACTTTTTCATTGTTTTCCAAATTTTTTGTATATTTTGTCCCACCCCACACTCTATACCCTAATATCTAAATTGTCCCGAGTTGAAGTTCAGAAAATCTGGTCACTTTAGTTAGTAGTAAAACCCATTGTTGCAATATTGGCAGATTCATCATTACAATATTCTTTATTATATAAAACTTGTGAATGTTTCTAGTGTTGGAAAAGCTATGTTTTAATTAACTTAAGACATTTTAATGTGGTATGATTCGTTTCGTCTGAGAGACCATGTATACGAATTAAGATCGTCACCACCCTTACCTGGATCCCCAAACAAAATTAAAATATAATATATACCTTAAAAATTATATAAGTGTTAAAAAAACAACTTTAAAATTTCCTGCAAGTTTGTCATTATGATAGCGTGTTCTACGCAGGAATTTTTCCTCTCGTCGGGATAGGTGGAAATGAAAATGGCCCCCCAACATTTATCCACTTTACTTATGAAAAAAATGGCCTCTGTAGGAATATGGGCTATTGTTTTCTTTGACTAAATCAACAAAATATAGTTTTTACCCACGTCACTGATATGATAGTTAAATCGACCCTCAAAACTTCTTATAAAAGCAAATTTTTCGTTGCCTAAGGCATTATTATGTAAAAAATCTTAGATTTATTTTATATAGATTCTATTATCCAACAGCTATTATATATTAGTTAAGTAAACAATAACTGTTATTGAATAATAGAATGTTCTGTCGGAAATAACAGTAGCTAATGTGTTTTCTCGCGTCATTGAGCTACATGTAACCACAGTTCATTGTTCCGTTAACTCGTTACCGATTCCGTAGTTAAAGATCAAAATTAACATAATACGCGGATTTTTGATCGTACCATTTCAATATTGACCATTCCATCGATTAAAAGGCCGAATATCGTACAAGTTACGTCACTTTATCTTTAAATCTACGAATGGTAATCGGCCTGTAGACAGTCGTAACTTTTCCAGAACAAAATTTATAAAGATACAATTCAGATAGTTTAATTCTCGAGTTTAAAAAGAATGTATAAAAATGCAAACATCTTACATTCTGCTTTGTTGGCAATCTTTTCAAACGCATTATATCGCCGGATAGGTGTGAATACGAATGTAGGCATATTTATATTTAGTAAAAAGATATCCAATTGAAGATTCTTTTGGTATATTTATTCTCATATAAAGATATAAATATATTTTTCAATGGGTATATTTTTAGTGTCAAGACGATATAAATGAATATACTTTATTGATATTTCTTCGTCCCTTCGCCATCTTGAAAACGTTCGACCTTGATGCTGACGTCAGCGGCGCTTCCTCGTTTCGCCTTTGACGACAAACTCCAATTTCCAACTATAAAATCTAATTTTCTCTTTTTTCCCCCACCAATTAATACGTTTAATGAATGGCTTTGGTTTTTATCAGTTTTTTGTATTTTTATGTATATTAAAAACTAAAAAAATCGTATCTTAGCGGCAGTTCTGAGTAAAAAAAAATCCACAATACGCTTTTGATACTTGGAAAAAAATTAAAAGATGGTTCAGCTTTATAATTGTTCGATATATAACTTTATAATTGTATACGGTAACTCTTTAGAACTTTATTATACAACGATTATTTTGTAAATCGATTATTTCGGCACAGAGAAGAATCGGTATTGTAACACTTTCATCGCGGGAAATTTTTAGCAATTTTTACTCGTTATAATATTTTAAAAGCGAAAAAAAATAGTTGTAAGTCGACGAATTCGACTTATAAGTTAATTAGAGACCGATTATAAGTTTTAATCGATAAAAATGTGCCTTAAAATTTTCACTTTATAATATTTTAAGGTTAAAGGAGAAATTCTGATCGGAAAAAATAGCGACACGATTGTCAATATTTTAGTAATTATTATCACTAAATCCTACAATATTTGTCGCCATCTTAGGCTATAAAAAAGTCCATTAAATCAGTTTTAAATTTAATAAAATTATTAAATATTTCACGGTTTTTATAACGACATAAAATCATTTTATCAATTCGAAGATATATTTCTAGAAATAACCGCTAGATGTCGTGACTTATTTCCGTTCGTTGAAAAGAAGCCTAGTGGTTATGACGTCACCGATAGGTGACTATACCGGAAGTGACGGTGGCTATGAGCGGAAGTGTCAAAGGCGCGCGTGGTCGTGACTGTCGCTGGTGAACAGACGAGAAATGCGTTTTGTATTTCGATTATTGTACTTTTCCTTTTAAGATGCAACAATTAATAGAGATAATAGCCAAATTTAAAATTGTCCACCATTCCATCATGAGCAGCTATTTTTAACCGTTACCGTAGTTACGGTTGCTAAGTTACCCCTTCTGTTTTGACCAAAAATAGCCAACAGACTTAAGAGTCAATGTTCGAGAATTAATCTCGGCAGAAATCATTGTCTCACACAAACAGTGGTCGTTCAGTCACGACAAAATTTTAGGCGATTATTAATATAAAACTTTCACTTTTGGCACGGATGTGGTCACACAAGCGACTCCAGATGAAACATCAAATAAAGCGCTGTTAACATCGCGTAACAGTGCGTAAAGACGACAAATGTTGCGAAGACCAGATGCTGAAAAAACTGCTTGCATACTCACGAAAATACGCGTATTAGTTCTTAGCAATGAGATGCCAAATGAGCCTATTACTTTTGCTTTAATTATCGCCCAATAAAAAAATTTAAAATATAGATTTATTGATGCAAATCATTGTAAAGATTTATTTTATCATAATATTCTACTTTAAAATTTTTCGATGATTATCACGTTTAGAAATATGATATATTTTCTATCGCATACTTTATCTTTTTATTGAAAATATTAAAAAATTTTAAAACATACACGACATTATTCTCTTTTATTGATATTATTCAACATTATGTGTTTAATTGGTATAAATTATTCAACAATATATTTTTATATATGTACTTTAACGGTATTTAATGAACATTGAATGGTTTAAAATTTTGATTTTTCGATCCAGTCGCGAGCTTTTTTAACGTATGAACAGTAAAGAATTGGCTTCTTTCCAGTAGGACAGTGAGGATTATGAGTCTGAATCTTCCAATTATTAATACACTATTAATTTTTTCCATTTTTCTTTTCGATTCTAACTATAAACAGATAGTCGAAATAAAAATATATCTCATACCTTTGGATCTTATCAACATGTTTACTGGATGGACTCCTGAATATTAGAAAAACGAAGTCTTCCGTAACATTGGTTTCCCCCCAACAACATGGCGGATCCGAACGTAAGTTCGACAATATAGTAAACTGACTTTGTTTTGGTGGCCATACGTATCCCGTTTATATTAGTGACTGTGATGACCAGATTCAAAATAATTAATAAAGAGAGTGTAGTATTTTAATAATTATTTCTTCCGATTTTACCAGTTGGTCATTTTAAATTTCGAATTCGTCTGATTTCGGTGTGACTTCACCTAGCGTTAGTTTCAAAGTTAGGATTATTTTTACGTATATAAAATATCGTTTAAAATTAAAATAAAGGAGATATAACGAAATAAAATTATTACTTTCAATTAGAATTTGACATAAATTTTTACTACTAGTAATTTCGTAAATTGTATATGTACTCAAAACACAGACAAATGACGTCATTTCGGACGTCAGTCCATCTCTATTTCGGATATTGATTGGTGACGTCAGAAAATGGTCTAAAAGGTAGAAATTTTATTAGTCTGAGAGCTAATATGAATAAAACTATAAATAAGTATTTTTTTAATATAGTATATTTACAAGTTATCCGCTTTTATTATTAAATTATAATAGAATGTTTTCGTTAGTTCGAAGCATGAATAAATTTTAATTTTAATAAAAAAAAAAAAAATTTTGATAAATCGGATCAGCGAAGGAATTTTAATTGTCTTTTAAAGTGTTTGGCCAATTTGGTGGTTGAAATTTTATTCGAATTACATATAAGAAATCGAAGCAGGTTGAAACGATCGACAATTTGGTATCTTAGCAACAGAAGATTGCACATTTCACCTCTGATATTTAATGTCAGATGGAATTGAGAAAGACTTTTCCGTTTTTTTTTATTATTTTTATTTACTCTTCGGCGATAATCCTTGACCTTGAACTTTAATTCGAATGGTTTTCGAACCTCGATTCCCGTTCACCTCGTACGATTGTGGCGTTTCTACCTATAATTTCAAACATTTAAATTTGAAATTTCTCTCGCGTAATTGGATAATTTTACGTCACCGATGTTAATAAGTACCGATATTTAAAAAAAATTCCGTTTACGCTAGGATTTGTATTCGTTTCGTTACGATCTATCGATATGATTAATAAATTTAACGATTCATTTCTTTCTTGATGATCTTTTCCATTCTCTGGATCAATACCTGAAAATCTTTTGTGGATGAACAGTAAATTGATGTTCCATTTGCTGTATTTGTCGAAAGTACAGTACTTTAGTCTGTAATACAAAATTTATTCTACATTAAAATTAAAAGGTCATTTTTAGGAATAAAAAAACGATATCGAAATTATTCTTTGAGACTAATAGGTTTTATATTAGAATGTGACCGAATATTATTCAATTACCATAGTATTCGATACGAATTTTATGTACTATAAAACAGACTTTGATCTCTTCAATATATAACACACTCAGTAGCCTCTTAAATCTCATCTAAAACATACCTAAGCATCTACCTATTACCATAGTAATTTTTTTTCCTCACTCAAATGTCTTATCGTCTAACCACTGTACAGTATTTAAAATGTAACCCGAGCATTCAAATTCAAATTAAACCTTGGTGCTATTGGATTATAATCAAATCAAGTGATATAAACGCGATTTGATTATAATCCAAATCACGTGATTTTAAATTCATCTAATATTAAAATATTTATGATATTAATAAAATTTATTATTTATATCGTGTAAATAAAATAAAAAAATTCATGCTTTTCAATTTGAATTTTTTTAAATATATAATTTTTTTTT
>AYEL01051567.1:0-24829 GCA_000484575.1 Olivierus martensii | reverse complement strand
ATCGAAACAGCGTTAAACGGGGCAGCGTTAAGCGGGGTCTTACTGTAACATAATGAATTTTAATTCTAATATTAAATAGTCTACATTTTATCATTACATATTTGAACTTTTAAAATTTTCTTTAAATTACTATAAATAACTATAAATATTAAAATAAACCGATTTGGTTTTTTCACTTAACAATTAAAATACTGTATCTGCTATTCTTATTCAACTATGAAATTGTGTGTTATGTGTTTCACTAATGAACTCATATCAACATAACGAGATAGCACATATTTATCGTAATAAGAAAGTATGCTGTTTATTATTTGCCTATATTTATTTTCTCAATTAAACTTAAAATATTGATATTATTTATCTATAATTAATTGTAAAATAATATTATTACACCATCTAATTGGTTAGTAATGGAGTAATGAAGGTACACGATTAGGTTTGTAACTAATAAAGATTAAACTTATGCTTAAAATCATTACTCGCTCCATAACAATCTGAAGTAATAATTTTTAATATAGCCTAGTGTTTATTAGCTAGATAACTAATTACAAAATCATTTATTATTCTGATTATTAATTAAATTTTGACATAAACAAAATCGTTATATAGATGCTAGTTAATGATGATGATATTTATTTTTAATAGGCGAATAAAAATTGCATCGTACATTAATGATTTTTAAATCAAAAGATACAGATTTTCTTACCTTAAAACATGTTTAAAAATTTAAAATGTTTCCTTTGAAATTTGTTCTAGTAGGACCACACCCAAAGGATTAATGAATAGAACAGCAGGGATTCATCAATGATTAAATATTACGATGGAGAAATAAATATGGTTTCGAAACATACTAAGATAACATATTTTTCCTTCTATTCCCTTCTTTGCTGACTTGACCCGAGAAAATATTTCACAGAAAGAATATTTCTCGATGACTTCTGGCAGTTAATTTATTACTGAGAATGTCTTATATTACGCATCCGTCCGTGGCTTCGTCTTAGACATCCGCTCTCTACAATAATCAATCAACTTATTCCTAGCGGACTGTTATGCTGAGAATGACGGTAGAAGAGACGGTATCTGCCTCCGAATTATGCCGATGACATGTCTCTATCTTAATTATATTTCAGACTATCAGGAATTAAGATTAAATAATGTATAAACTACTGCGTATCTATAAGAAGTTTCGTGTTTTTAAATATAAAAAAAAAATTCTTTTTTAAATATTAGTTTTGTAAAACATTTTAAATTCTATTTTTTTGAGTTAAAGATTTATAACAATATGTCAAATATTTTTTCTTTCAAATTTTGTTCCACTTATTTAATACATAATAACAAGTAAAATGAATACTTAAATATTCTTTTGTGTAGTAATTTTATTTAGTAACGCCTTAAGCAATTTTGATTCTTTGCAAGATTTCACAAATTATTTTCTATTTTGTGTTTACTTCTCTATATAATTCTACTGCCTTTGGCTGCTTATTAGACTTCAAGTAAGGTTTCCCTAGCCGACGAAGCTGCCAGTTCAATGGATACTTCAACGCCCTATTAACATTTGTCCAGTATAACATTTTAATTAACAAAATTAGTTTCCAAGACTTGACTGCCTATGCCACATACTTTATATTTGTTGCATTTTATGAACTTTATTTTTATTTTCATTGTTATTGCTACAGGAATATTCTTTTAAGCTGCAGTCTTTCGAATCCTATTGATATCCATATTTTCTGAGCTATTTTCATAAAAATATATTAATTAATGAATAGGATTCTTTTTTTATGAGATGAATTATGTATATATATATAATTTTAGATTTTATTTGTAGGCAGATTTTTTAGAAGTAACATTAAGGTATCTTTTGATCGTCCAAGATAACTCTCCTACAGTTTTAGTTTTTATCCTTTGAATAAACCACAAGGTACCTGATATAGCTTTCTAAAGGTTAAATGATGTTCAAGCAGAGTTCAGTAACAAAGATAAAAGAAAATATATCTACTTTACTTATAAATTTAAAACGTATAAAATATGAAATATATATATTATATAAACTTACCTTTTTCATAAACGACATTACATTATTAGAAATCATTTTAAAATTTTATTAGATTTAAAAATATTTTTATGTGCGCGTTTTAAATATCAATAATTGAGTTTAATAATATTCCTGCCATAAACAGCATCTTCTGTAAATAGACCAACTTCCAGTTTCTATCTGCATCTACAAAAAAAACAATATATATATATATATAATTCGATTTTATTTTAAAAGGTTTATTTTATTTTTTCCAATTAATAATATTTAAATATCTATTTAATATTCTTTACATTTGTTCATGAAATACTTTCATCTTAAGCGGGTACAGTAATAATGCTAGATAAGTATAATTTTTATTTTAATAGTATCCTGCTAGAGAGAGAGAGAGAGAGAGAGAGAGAGAGATTGATACCATAAATAAGTATTTACTAAAAATAAAGTTAAAAAAAATTAAGAAAATACAATTTATTTAATTTAAAAGATCGAATAACTATAAATTAATTTACTTATATTAAATAAGTGAATTTTAGACAAGCAATATCATCTAATAGTAGATTTATATCCTCACTGGCTTTACTATTTATCCTAATTTTCTATGTTGTTCTTAATAAAATAGTTGATTTAGTTCATATATCTTAAAATACTGAGCGCTATATTCATTATTTTTAATTGTAAAGATTATAAACTGATAATTTTTATATTAATTAATATATTCACTTAATTGTAATTTAATAAACTTTTAATTAGATTTCACGATTAATTTTATAGTCGAAAGTATGTTATAAACTAAATTCACAGTTTTAAGATATTATAATCAATGACAAGGTAGAGTGATTGATTATCTTTATTTTTCCGTGTGAACTGTAATTAGATATCCAATATAAGATACACTTAATCTGGGTTATTATAAGGATATTTTTCGTTTACACCTATGTAAAATGAATAACGTCTTTAAATAATATATATGTGGTAAATATAGTTTTTAAGAACGAAAAATAATAGATCAGTAGCTGCTTTCGTTTTTGTTTAGCACCATTATGTATTGCAAATCATTGGAAACGTAAGATAGCATCTTAGTAATCATAAAACTTTCATTAAACTGCGATTTGTAGTGATCACTTTTGTTTTATTCATTGCAACACAAATCATAAACTTTAAATATTATTTAAAATTTTAATACTCTTTTAGTAGAGTTGATTGTAAGGATTAAAAGAATAAGAAAGTTTAATCGATTAATTTAAAGATTAAAAAATTGTTATAGTGTATACGAGAAAATAATGATTTAATATGCTGTATGCGTTAAATTAAATGATATTTTATATTTTTAAATATCGAGAGATTTCGTTATAATGATTGGATCTTTGATTCTTATTTTATACTTTTTGATTGACTCTACCATAGGTTTAGGCATTCCAATGGCCCGTCACGCAAACTGAATAACATAGTCAAATTACCGAATAATATAAAATATCATGTAACCAGTTTACCTCAAATAATATCAGAGAGAAAATAAATTTGATCTGCTTTACACACAAATTGTGACAGATATAAAATATAGGTATAGGTTAGTCATACATAAAAGTTTCATATAATTCTATATGCCTGATATATATTACATTATACTGTAAAGGCATATGAAAGATTTTTTCGCAGTCGTTTTAAAAGTATCAAACTTTTCTCTTAAAATATTTTTCAAAATTGTTTCGACATGAATTATTTTATTTATTTTCTTTTAGCATTTACCTTACAGATGAATACTATAGTTTGAAAACATTTTTTGAAACGTTAGCAGTTTTATATACTCTATTAGTATTCTATATTTTTATCTTATCCCTTAGAATGCATAGCCAGCAAAAAGTCTAATAAATCAAATCAAATAAATCTTTAATAAATTTTAGGTAAATATAATTTATAAATTTGAATACTTTTAGCGTAGGCAGACAGGTAAGAAAAAAGAGATTTTGGATTTACTTTGCGTATGTCTGACTGTCAAACCGTCAGTTATAATCACATGTTGCAATACATTGGCAAAGAATAAAGACACAATCAATGATTTACTTAGAGTAAATACTTTGATTGGTAGCTAACTCGTAGCCTACGGTAGAAAAGCTTATTTTTTTGTTTTATCGAAATCCACTATGGCGAAGTTTCAGTAGAATATAATTCGTTCGATCGATAGAATAATCATTATTTTTACGAGATACATCTAGATTTGTAATTTCTGTTGGAACGGCTATCTATTCAGAAGATTAAATTCGAGCGTTTAGCTTTATAGACTAACTTATTAATCTTTATAGAATCTGAAAAGCGGATAAAAACGCATTTCTGAATTTTACAGAAGTCGATCAGCTCAACTAAATTTACAGAAATGGTAAAGAAAAAAGAGAGAAAAAAATTTCGATTTGAAAATAACAAGATGTTGTAAAGATAAATGCATTTGTCTTTACAACTGAATGGGATACAACAGAATTTCAAATGCCTTTCTATGTTTTCTTATATCGTCTCCAATTCGAATGATTCTTTAACAAAATAGACTTTGTAATTTCCTGATGGGTGATTCCGACTTTTAAGAAAATCAAATTATGGATGACAAAAATGGAGTCAAAATGACGTGTTTGGATTTATTGGATTACTACTTAAACTCCTACTTACTGAGACACATTTTAAATTGATAACAAATAAAAATGATATTTTTTTATTCGGCCTCTGTTACGAAATAAATATTTTCTTATTATTTTTATTTTTTACACTATTTTCCGAAATATTTTTATTATAAAATAATACGAGTAACTTCAATTCTATTGTACGATATAAAGAATTAATAATAAAACAAGAACAGGACAAAAATAGTTGGAGGTAAAAGAAACAGTTCAAATTTTCTACAGGTGCACAATATTCTACTGACACGCATTATGAGTAAAATAAAATAAACATAATCTGTTTAAATTGATTAATTAGATGATTTTAAAATTCCCGCTTTTAATTTCTTACTTACAAATGTTAAAAATTAACCACAATATTATGAATTAAGCAATACTTGAACTATTAACCACCTAAAGTAATTTTCTAAATTAAGTTTTATATTTTTGGATATCGCATATACAGACAGGCAAACAGTATAGAGATTAATTGAAAAAATAACCTCATTTCCTTAAAATTAATTTAAAAATATAAAGGATTAATGTTTTATTTTTCTGATTTAATATATTTTTAAACTGATTAAAAACAGCATGAATAAATAAATTTTTATTTATATATATGCCATTCCTACATATTTATATATTGTCTACACATACACTAATAAACATAAGTTCTCTATTTACATTTGGAGTAGAAAAATTCGAAAAAAATAAGAGTGAAACTTATAAGTGATTATCAGAAGTTGCATTTTTAATGTTTGAATTCATATTGATATATATAAATCCAGAATTTCCATCCGATGCATCAACAAGTCCGCAACAGGCTATTCAATCGATCGTCCTGGCTGGAAGCAGTTATTATTTCTGCAAGCAGAGAGAGAATCTAACAGACTGTGACGTTTGCTATTTAGCCATCGACTGTAACTGAAGACGCGTCAAAGCTACTGAAAGCTATTTATCATCTTTTTTGCACTACTTCTATGTTTTGCAAAACAAAATGATAAATTAATTTACATTTTAAACTTTACAAAAAAACTATAGGAATATTTTATCATTACTTTCGTGTACCTAGATAGTAGCCATTCTGAAAACACAGTTCTATATAAATTCATGTTATGATAATCTATTATAAAAAATAATAAATGCAGGGTTACGTTTTATAATTTTTTTTTAATATTTAGAATAAAATTTATCGTATATTTATGTTTTCTAATAAAAAAATTATAGATATTTATAATTTAAATTGCTAATTAATTAATTCGTTAGTACAGGTTTATGTGCTTGAAATAATAATTGATGTTTATAAAAAAATAATATGTATAAGAAGCTTCCTAAATAAAGCGAAAAAGATTTTCTCGTCGCTCAATGGGATAAAAAATCTTTAAAAAAGTGCTAAAAAATTTTCCTATATATTTTTAACAGATCATCATCTAATGTATTTGAAAGATTTTATAGCGTGCTATCAACACAGGTCTAAATAGATAAATTAATTATATTGTAAACGAATTTAGGGCCATAAACGAAAATAAATTATGATCAAAATTTATTATAGATTATAAACCGTACATCTGCGAAGAATTTAAAAAATAATAATTAGGTAATCAGTTTTGCACTGTCGACGAAATGTCAATTTTTAGTCCACTTTCTGAAACCGGGCTTATGAGATCACCAGGTCAAACTGTAAACAGAAAATTCATTAACAAAACCATTAATAACAGGAACATGGTTATAAAACCATTAATAGTAGAAAACTTATTAACGGGTTGTAAACCCATTAAAAAGTTTTCAGATTTATAGTTTGATCCAAATCAAATTTATAGAAAATGTCAGGAAGTATAACAGGATTTGAAGATGTATTCCAATTCGATATTTTAAAATAAAATGGCGGCATTCTTTAAGCATTATTCATTAGTGGAGTTATGAAAATTTTTACGGTCTGTTGCATTTTTAAAGAAATGTAACGAACTGTAACTGTTTACAACAAAATGTAAATTTTTTCGTTAAAATTTTAACTTACAGAAACAAAAGGAAAAAAAAAATCTATAATATATAAATGTAAAGTTTTCAACATCTGTAGTAGCCATAAATCCTCAAAAAATTGTAATAGGGCATTAAAAATTCGGCAACACTTTTAAGTTAGTAGTTAGAATAGGAATTGCGTTACCAAATTAATTAAAATCGAACTGAGAACCAAGACATTTATTTAAACGTCATTTTACATGTTAATTTTATTATGCTTTAATATCAAATTAAAACAAGCCTTACTAAAGATTTCAGCATTATAAAACAGGATCAGTAGTTTACTCGGACATATTATTCTGAAAAAATAATAAAAAAATTAATATCGACTTAAATCGATTTAAGTTATGATAGAATTCCATCGCCGTACTGGTTAGTCTGTATAGAATAACAAGCATATATCGGAACAAGGTCTCGACACTTCAGTCAATAGAACATATTATTTATTGATATAATACTATAGACGATATATCACTATCACTCTCTTACTATAAGTCTATTCGATACATAATCCTATATTTCGAAATTAATTTCGATAGATATTATTTTATGCACGTCATTTAATTTAAAAGAAAAATATTCGGAAATAAAATATGATTCGAAAAGTAAAAAAAGTTAAAAAGTTTCATAAGAAACTAATTATATTTAATGATAAATTCTAAAATAAATTGTTTCGATTTTAATTAAAAACAAACATCAAAAGTACCGAGCGAAGACGGATATCGTATAAAAAATACTATATATATATATATATATACAGTATATACCGTATGTATATAAAATATATTTGTTTTCAATAAGACAAACTCTCCAAACACACAAACCATTCATATTTATCCATTATTACTTTTGTTGTTGCTGTTCTTTCATAAATATAAAAATAGAAGTAACATCTAGGGGAAAAATAACTACAAAAGCAAATATTTCTATCCCTAATTAAAGATTTTCTTTCCATTCTATTACACAAAATGATACAGAAATTGTGTTAAAAAAAATAAAATTTATATTCTTAAACGTGACAAACAAGTAAAATATATTTAAAAATACGATAACATATTTGTTGAAAAACATGTCGTAAACAGTTATTAAGAGCTGGTACTTACTAACAGATCTAATCTTTTTTGCTACATGTACATATGAAATATATATTGTGGCAGTGAGTAAAGTGGAGCAGATGTTCCAACTCTTGGTAACGTTATCACGTTTGGGTTGTCACGACCGCATTATCCCAACCTACGAATGACGTATTTCGATTTTCCTTCGATGTTGGTATACGCCCAACTTTATATTTCATCTTAAAACAGAATATAATACAATATGTTATAATTAACTGGTTAATAATTAATAAATTCATCCTTTCTATAATCTATAAGATGAATCGAGTGAAGCATTATAAAATTACAGTTAGAACGCCATAGTTAAATTTGAACAGTTAGAAGTTACTATTTTATATTGAAAAAACAAAAATTAATAAGTTGATGATCAAGAAAAATTTACGGAGAGGGGGTGAATTTTTCGATGGCTGGTACTTTACCACAAAAATAAACTTGAGGATGTTAAAGAAGTTTTTTTCGAAAATTCGGAATACTTGATTATTAAATTGACTAGCGAGAAAGATATTTGTCAGTTATAAGCAGCTAGTAATTTATTGTATGAGCATAATACAGGTTTATTAAAGATGTGAAGACTTCCTCTAGAGATAAAGAAGTGCCGAGAGGTGCAGATGGTCGAGTAGAATTTCTCTTTAATGAACTGTTTTCCTATTGTAGGCAGGCAATGTTCTTTACCCAGATTACTATATATTCTCAAGAAAGCTAGGCAAGATTCACTTTATTTATTAACTAAATAATTATGGTGGGAAAGCCAAATATTTAAGTCTAATTACAAAAGGCTGGATTGATTTATGGTGGAAAAAAAGCAATTATTATTTTTCCAATAATTGAAAAACAACAAGATATTTTAAGAATGTCTAGCGAATATAACAGAATCGACGTTTTACCACGGCAATCATCTAAAATTTAATTACGAAAATAACCCGATTTTATCTTCCTATCAATTTTTGTTTTATCATCATCCGGAGTTAATTAAATTTTTCTGGCGTTAAGATGAAATATTTATGATGTTTAAAAATGAGAAGAGAAAAAAGAATATACATATATATGTATAAAACTGTAGCCTTAATTTTAATAAAATACATTAATCATCATAATTAATTATTATCATTACGAATTATTTAAGCAGAATCACGAGAAAATTAATTAATATTTACAATGTCGAACGGCTTACAGAAATCTCATTTCTTTGTAAGCCAGTCATAGAAGAGTTGACAATGAATTTTTAATTTTATACATTTGCCTTTATGTCGATCGAAAATTAAAGAATTTCCATAAATAACAGGAAATTCTCCTAGTAATAATATTAATAAAAAAATATGATAAAAATGGATTACAATAATTAGCAAAGAACATGAATAGTGTTTCCTGGAGAGTTAAAGTTGAATATAATGATTCAACTCATTACTTATATATCACTGCTAAGCCAGCTAAATGTCCTTACAAAAGCACAATTAACTCTAAAATTAAAAAAGAAAAATATTAGCAAGAGCAATCTCTGCTAATTTTATTTTAAGGGGACAAATATTAAAAAGTTAACGTAAAATATACTTGTACTAAGCTATTTAAATTTATAAAACCAAACATTCGAGTATAAACTGTGAGTGAGATAATTGGAACGGCTTGTAACGCTTCGTTTACGGGATTAAATTTATCTTATTGTTGAGAGGAAGTTTAATATTTGCTAAGGTGTGCGAAGTAATATTATATCGAAACAAATTTCATAATTAAATTTCATTTAGGATTATGTTCGACTGGAAAGACATTGGTGATGATAAACAATGTTTTTGTTGACTTTTCGGCTTAAGTACAGAAACGATTCATTAAAAAGAAATAATTTATTTTTTTAATCCTTTTTAGAAAACATGTATTCTACTTTTAATCAAAATCAGGTTCCTTTAATATTTAAATATAATTATTCTTCTAAGTTCATAAGGCAATTCAATTAGATTTGTTGTAACAAGTTCTGTCTGAGTGAGAATGGATTCGATACTTTTTGATAAGATTAAAGGCGACAAGTACTTCTGTCATCGAAAGAAAAGGAAACAAATTCTTTTAAATTAAAGTTTCTTATTCGATTAATAAGATTATTTTAACTGGGAAACTTTTTTGGAAACATAATTCGCTGGCTGAATTTCTCGATTTTTTGTGTTAATAATGTAAATCTTCTGATTGAAACGTAAAATTTTCATACAAGTATTCCGCACTTAACAGATAAAAATAAAAGTTAAAAGTTAAAAATTTTCTATATTAAAAAAAAAGAAAAGTAAATATAATCTTTCGACATCCAATATCACATTCAGAAATATATTGATATAGGCTTTATATACATAATTTTTAAATATTTACACATTAATAATTCTGTTTACGAAAGCAAGATTTATTTTTCCAATAATTTTTCTTTATCTTAAATTTACTTTTCTTCAATTAAAACTTAACTTTTTAAAGTTGAAAATAAAATTTTTATGGTATTAAAACTTTAATCAGAGAATATATTTTATTCACCGATAATTTTATCGAATATTTATTAATACTCCAACAGGTTACATGTTACAATACAGAAAATTGAACTAAAATATTGCAACCATATATAGAACTAGAGAGGGAAAAAGATTTCAAGGATAGTTAAGTAGATAAATTTATATAGTATCTGGTTTATCGCTTCAATCTTATCGAATATCGTTTAAATTTAATGTATCTCGCGAAAAATTTCATTCTCTAAGCGTAAATAAATTTTAACTAAAGCGGAGGAGGATGCATGCCAATCATTAATAAAATTTAAAAAAATCTTTATAGATAAAATATATGAATAAATTTAGTGATAGAACAGATTTAACTTCTATATGATTTTTTAAAATTAATAGCTTAAAACATGAAAAAATTGAAGATAAATATTTATTTATGACAAAGTGCATTCAGTCAAATCATATTCCTGAGCAATAAATAATTGCGGAATAGCGTGCTGGTTGGATTTTGTCGATAAGACAGGATTAAATAAAGTATAACAGAAATAAAAGGCCAAAGATATATATTATCGGACAAATATATAATATACCTTTATAACATTTCTAGTTTTTCTATACATCTTTGTACAGAAAACATTTTTAAATACATGATTTTATTCGACACATCGAATAACTAAAGAACGAAATTCTAATATTTTATACATTCCACGTCGCATAAATCATTAGAATTTCATTTTAAAAGCTTCAAAAATACATTTTGTTTTTAAATTAAATAAAGCTCTGATACGCTATCGAAGTTACAATGGGATTTTTGTCATCCGTACGGAAAATATGGAATTTCTGTTTACAGTTAAAAGCCTAAAAATATTAATACGAAAAAAAAAAATCCGGTCCCGCTCTAAGAGCTGGAAACGGCAATTTATTTATTTTTTTTTTTCTATTTTTGGTGAAATATTAAGTATACGAAAAAAAAAAATCCGGTCCCGCTCTAAGAGCTGGAAACGGCAATTTATTTATTTATTTTTCTATTTTTGGTGAAATATTAAATCGGAAGGGTGACTTATATCTCGCATACTTTTCTATAAAACTTTGTACACTCATAAATCAACAGAATAAATAGGCATTTCGAAACTGCGAATTACATATGGCAGTAGCAGTAGTAGTTCTATATCTAAGTTCCTGTTCTATCGGACAAAATTTAAAACACTTATACTAATATAAACAGGCTTTTAGAGAAGGTAACATCTGGGATATTGGAAAATTGACTAGGATCATTCCAATTTCACGGATGACTCGTTGGTTTAATTCGACGCCCCAAGCATCTGTAAGAAGGCGGATATATTGAAAAATTTTTTCCAAATATCGAGAACACACTAACAATTGGATTTAGTTTTACTTAATTATCGAAACGTTATTCTGTCCTACATAAAGAATAGCCCTATTCAATTTACAATCGATGTGAATCAATTTAACATCGCAACTCTTTCTTCATTCGCATCAATCGGATAATAATTAAATCTTATATTTTTACTGTTGCGCTTAAAGAAATATTTGCTATAAACATTAGAATTTCCTATCTGAATAGCAAATAATAATATATATATTTTTCATCTAATGAAAAAATTCCGTTTAACTTTTGTAGAAATATAAAAAATATCTGGATTAAGCATTGGTTGTTACATTTCTCGTACGTATGTTTATTCATAGAATAAGCACTACTCGACGAATGCATTCAATTATAAAAGAACTTGTCTAGAGTATATATTTATATATCGCTATCGTATTTATTTTTCTTTTTAAATTGCATTTAAATACTCCTGACTGAACTTGAGATAGACGACTGGAACTTTTGAGAAAAGGTGGAAAATGTCGAGTCGAGTGAAATTACTGAAGTGGAAATGTTCAATTGAGGAAAAAAATATCAAAAAGATTTCTACTAGAAGACTCTTTATTGGTTTTTAATGGTCCTAAAGTGAATTCGATTCTTCAGAGGTGAAATATCGAGCGAACGTTGGGAAAATGATTCACTTTTAAGAGGCACGAACTAAAATATATCTTTTGTCAATCTACTACACAACAAAATGGACATTCGGTCGAAAAAATCAAATAAATAAAAGAAATTTCGTTCTAAAACCGATAAAGAAAATAACTTAAAATATGTATAACTCGCACTTTTCCAACCTTTAAAACTCTCTTACAGAATTTATCCCTGAAGGTATTATTAATGAAATGCTCGTGTATCAATTCATGAATACTAATAATAATAATGATTTATTTCTGTTACGTTTACAATCGATACGGATAAAGATACAAATATAGATTCAGAACATAAAAGGAATCGATCCTTTTTATCGAGTCCTCTACATTTATCTCTTGGTAAATACAGTAACAATAATGCGTGATTTACACATTCAATACTATAAAACTAGCATTTCATTGCACAAAAATAAACAAAAATTCCACTAAAATATTATTTATTGGAAGTATTAATAATTTTTTCAAGCAGATATTTATCATTTGATAGGTTATATTTTTTATTAAATAGTATAAAATCGAGATCAATTTACTGATATATTTTATTAGTACTCTATTTACATTGGAATAACTCATAAAAATGTAAAAAAAATTATTTTCTCTTTTACGTAGAACTATAAATGCTGATAAAATTGATAATAGAAAGCCAAAAAATATACTACAACATATATTTTTCGGCTTCTTTTTGTGCCATAGAAATTGATTTTAGCAAATATTATTCTAGAGAATAATTTCTGTTAATAGAAAAACCAGGACTTGCGAATAATTTTTTTTTCACTTATAACTCTTTAAATATGATAAAATGAAACACGACAGTTACATCTTGCAATTGATACGCAAATTTACAAACAATTTCGAAATTTTTCATATGCACAATGTTTATTCAAATTTTATCTTGAAAAATTCAAGAAACGGCCAGTATAAAATAATTAAAACTGTCGATTAGACGAGTTATTCTATTATTCTATCAAAAACTTTGCGGAAAAGTAGCAAACTTTAGTTATAAAAAATTTTTTCTGTCAACTCGCATTTTGTATCGTTGCTCCTTAAAAAAATTTCTCGAAAATTTGTTACAAAGATAAGACTGCACTTATTAAATATTTCATCACTTAAACTGATAACACGAGATAATAATACTTATAATTTGCAAATTAAATTCGTATTGTGCAGGTATCGCATTCTAGGTCGATCAAAATTTTCATATTCGAGTTATAGTTTAATTTTGTATACAATTTTAGCTTTATTTTAATACAAATGACGATCACGGTTGGCAGTTAGTGGCATGAATGTCGAGTCAGATAATTATAACACGAAAATCATTCTTCGAATTTTCCATTTACAAAAGCCAATAGAATTGTCTACCTTATTTACGACCGGGAATTACATAAGCGAAACGTCACTAGGACGCAATGAAAGTTATTATTATTATTATTAACTGTTGATCTTGATACGTGTTTAATCTGAAAATAACGGCTTGCAATCAATTTAAGAAGATAACACCTCATTAATTTTGATCTGTATAAATTCCGTTTACGTGCATTTATTCCTGTACATTCGAATGGGTTTTATTAATCGATTTTCGAACATTAACTGGTTTACGAGAACAAATTTTTCTCAGTTACCTGTCTGATTGAAAGAGGTGATATTATAGAATTTTCTGAGAAAAGCCATTGTCGGATTGTTGCCGAATTATAGGCCTATAACAAACAATGTTTGGGAAAAAATCTGCTCGTTGCCTTCTGTTAACATCGTTGGATAGCCACTAGCAGTTTTTTTTCCTCCTCTTAGTTCGAGTTTGTTCGGACGTCGGAACTTGTCAGTAAATACCACACCTGTCACCCTGGGCGCAATTGATTTATCACTTCCCATTATATCCGGATAAATTTTTATTTCTCTTTATCTGCAGGCTAATGTTCCAAATTGTAATTTTCTGTAAGAGACGCTAATACCCGTCTCCACGCCGACAAA
This sequence comes from Olivierus martensii, assembly GCA_000484575.1. Taxonomy (NCBI): domain Eukaryota; kingdom Metazoa; phylum Arthropoda; class Arachnida; order Scorpiones; family Buthidae; genus Olivierus; species Olivierus martensii. The sequence goes on along the minus strand of AYEL01051567.1, from coordinate 10,557 downwards.
ATAATATTTACTCGAAAATTTCTATTATATTCTTTCTGACACTTTTAAATAATAGATCATTTATTTTCTTAAAATTACCTCCTCGTTTTTTTTATTAAATCCGAATTAATTTTTAAAAGAAATATGTTTTAGACATGTCGAAATTTAAAAAAAAAGTCAGAGTAAAATAATTTTACATTTTTTTCCTGTTAATAATTATCATCGTTATAAATAAATCTACAAACCAGTTCGCATATTATTATAAATTGTTTTTCACTTGTTCAGTATAAAAACATCTCTCCAACTATCGTGACTAGAGAAAATATTAATGATTACTAAATTTAAAACTGATTGAATTCGACCAAATAACTAATAAAAATTTATCTAATTTTAACTAGATATCTGCATTTTTTCTTTACGTTCAGAATTTTTCTATCTTTGAAAAGTTACTGTTTCATAATATTTGCTAACTTCATTTTCATTTGTGAGAATCGTTTGGAAGTTAAAGACTGAATTTTATTAAAATATAGAACTCGTTGAAACTTTCGGATATATTTCAAAAATTATCTAGAGCCGTAACAGATTACTATATTGAAGACCCATCGTATCAATGGTTTAAAGCTTGAAATAAGGTATATACGCTTTAAATCCCTTTATCGAAGAATGCCTTTTTTTTAGTTTCTAATCTCATTCTAGGTTCAGCTTCTTTTTTAAATAAAATTTGATAAAATATTTTTGTATGATTATCGAACTGAAGCATTGTATAGATTGGTCTTTATTCTATGATCTATTTTATCCAATTTCAGTATTATTTTATCATTATACCTACAGTTTGCGATGAGTTTTCGGATGGGATTTTCTTTTGATTATCGTCCTAAGAGTTCTGCAATGATGATGGAAACATAAGCGAACAATGAAGCTTTCAGTGGTTTGTCGGAACTGTCTTTGGATCGAAGATTTCGGATTACTGAAACTCTGTATGTTAAACTTCTAAAACGTTCCGGTTTCTTAGATGTAATTTTCATTTATCTTTTACGTTTAAAGACTCATAGTATATTACTGGAAACTAAGTTTATTTCCAAGCTCGTCGTATTTTATAATTAATCATTCGATGATGAAATGCTGTAGTGCATCTCATTCGATTGCCGTTGGCATAAATTTCTTTTTTTCAAAAATCATGAATTTTATAGATCACTTGTTTTTGAAATTATAAATCTTCGAAAAGATAACAACAACAGCATTAAATTTGCAAAAATAAAACTCCGATGCTACTTAAATAGACTTAAAAAGAATCGATAAATTATTAACGATACAACAAAAAGGATAAAAATAATCTATGGGAACAGGTAAAAATAATTTATTGAAATGTTAAAGTTTCGAAGGAAAATATAAATTAAAAATGGAAATAAAAATAGGTGATGAAATCTTGATAATCCAATAGTAAATACTGTTGCCGAATTAATATACAAGAAGAAACAACCAATTTCAACGGGGTTGTTCGAAGCTTTAAAAATCGATCGGTTTCTTGACCCACAGGGAATAAAATGTCTACTTTTGAAAGGATTGTACTTGTCTTTGTTGACTGAAGCCTTATTGATTTTAATTTTATAGAGTTATGAAAGATCCCGAAAGTATTTTCTCGTATTTCTCCTAATGACTTCGAAGGAAAACAGAATTTCTTATTAGACTTAAACGAAAACATCAATGACGCGGCTGAAACACATTTTAATTACAGAAAAGAATACGAAACGAATTAAAAGGAAGATAAGGTAGTGATATTACAGCATGGAAGATTCTTCTTAATCCACATCTAAATATTTATTTCTTCAGAATTCAGACATATTTTATTCCTTTAAAAATACAAGACGAAGGACTATTTGTATCAACGTTACAACAATTATTTATCTGCCAGCTATGTAATTAACAAATTACTAATTACCATTCGTAACAGTTTGGACAATGCTATACTAGACTGGAAATTAATTATAAATATTTAAAAGCGAGTAATTATTTGGTTATTTTTAGAATATTCGAACAAATAACACTTGTCTAAACACCTCTTTCGATTATTCTCCTTCCATCAAGTAAATTAATTAAAATTACCTTGATCTTTAGTTATAATTTAAAGCGGAAGATCCTTATTTTCATCTCTCAGAACAGTAACCAGAGATCCATAAAAGAAATAAATAAATTTATCACTCGAAACATAAAGAACCTTTTCGATTTACCGGCTTATAAATTATATCTAATGCTAACTTTCTAGACAGAACTGACTAAACCACACCCAGAATGACTTCTGTGACTTATTTTATCAGTGTAATAAATAATAAAGCATAAAATATACTCGAAAGAAATCGTATTCTTAAATTTCTTCCGCTATTCTTTCGATAAGATTTAATAAGATTAGTCGCGCATATTAGATGAGAGAAAAAAACTTAATTCTCCATTAGTTTCTATAGGAGCTTTAATTGCCACTAAAATGCAATTACTTTCTAACAGTCAAACGGAAAATTTATGGATTTATTAACCTTGGAGCACATTTTAACGTATAACTGATTGGAACATGTTAAACTATTGGATATGTAATTCTAGTGGAATGATCACTTTAATCAATGGTGATGGGCTGACTTCACCTTAGTATTTTATTAAGTTCAAAAGAAGATTCGTAATAATAAATGACAGGATTAAAAAAGATTGGTTTGCTTTCAAAACGTGATGGACCGGATGGAAACAGACATTGAAGCAAATGAGGAAAATTGAATTTTTGAAGAAAGCATTACGCAAGCTAAATTCAAATAGATATATTTTATTTCAGCTATACCAGTTTCAATATTTAACTTTATAACGTATAGAATTTATTATAATAATAAAAATCACAGAAATTAATTAATTCATATGTCATTTACGAGTACTACATTTGATATCATCTTGAAATTTGCATTATGAAGATATAGTTCTTTGCATTGTGAACATAATGTATAATTCATCTTTAAGAATCTAGCATATGAAAAATTGCAAAATTCCTATTGGGTATGGTGCGAATCTTAAATTTCAACTATCGGTGTTTCAGCTTCAATAGGCAATATTATCTTACTACCAAATGACTTTTACTGTTTCGATATAATGAAGTTTACTATAAAACGTCTTGTCTCGATTCTTGTTGGAAGAATTCACTATAAATATTTATCATATCGCTACATTTATGAGATTCTTAGGTTGATTCAATCCACCGGTAAGCAGAATACATCTCAAATACTAGATTTACTATTAAAAAAATCTCATACGTTTACTATAGTTCGTTTTGATATTATTTAAAAATAAAGCAAATTGAAATATTCCCGTTTGAAACGATTATACACATGTTGCTAAATTAAAAATATCAATATGTAATATTTGCACATTATAAAACTTGTTACATTTTCAGAATTTCTTTATGGAAACGATTGTGCATAAATATAATAATGCATACGATTATTGAATATAAATACATATAAATTTTCAATGGAAACTGCAAGAAAGTGGGAAAGTGGGAAATTCAGATTGATGAATTTTAAAAATACTTAAAGAAATAAAGGTCATAGATTTATTTCTGGTTCTTTCAAAAGTAAAATTAAAAAAGAAGATTCAATAAAAAATAAATAATTATTAGATGATATTATATATAAATTTCAAATTAAATAGACTATTTGGAGAGAAAATATAAAATATTTTAATTAAATAAAATTAAAAATGTTTGTGTTTAAAAAAATAAAAACAGGAGTCTTGGAATGTTTAAAGTGTCTTGAATAAAGAATATAAAAGGAGGATGAATTTTTTAAAAAACCTAATTAGCTAATTAGAAGAATAAGTACTAAACAAAAACCTATACTTATTATGTAAGAAATAATGGTGAATAATGTTTTAATGAATTTTTTCTTCTATTATTTTTTAATATCTAATCTGTGAAAAAAATATAATTTTCCAATTTTTTTTAATTATATAGTATATACTGTACTTTGCTGTTATATATAGTGTAATCTGGATTCATCGTTTTCGTCGGGACTCCCAAAAAACTATGGATACGAGAAAATGATGCTGAAATTCAATTTAATTCTATGATGTTTTGCAAAATAAATTTTAATTCATTTATATTTCTTTTAGAATATAAACAGAAATCATACATCAAATCCATTGCAAAATAGATGTTTTTCAGTGTCTAAGTAGATTGATATTTGATTTTAACTTTCTATTAAAAAAATATATTAATAATAAGATAAAAGTAGTGTTTATATCCATGAGAGAAAAGGATCGAGTTCTTTCTGGTAAAGAGTCAAAAACGTCCGTGAAAGAACGATAGTTTTCATTTGACGAATCTGGGAACAAATTATACCTCAGGATCCTCATTTTTATGGAAGAACTCTCTTTAAATGATGGAATAGGGATTGAGTCAGGATCCGTGTCCCAATCGTTAATCACATCATTCAACAGCCAAATCTATGATTGCCCGAGATAACAAACAGCCAGCCACCTTATATTACTCGCCTCAAATAACTCAATCTAGCTGAAAAATGCTTAAACAGACAGCCATAAAGATATGTAAAAAATAGCTCCTAAGTTATCATATATTCTTATCTTTCAAAATTAAGTGGATCTTAATTTCGAAAAATAAGAATATTTTAAATTTACTAAGGGCGAGAAAGTTTAAATTTTCATGTAGTTTTTCAGTGAGATTTTAACCGATAGGTTAGGAAGGAATATGTTATTCTAGTTCGATTTCCATTATTCACACTTACAGAAAATCCCATGTTAGACATCATGAGATCTTCTGAAGATTGTAGGATGGGAATCAATAGGATGAATCCGGATCTTCCTGAAAAAGAAATGGAAGCAATACTTAGATGAAATTTTAGTGTTTAATGGCCGACTTGAACAGATAAAATTAAGTAGCGCATTAAAAATGTAACAAACAAAAGCTAATTTAAAAAAGATCTAACAACAGATATTTATAGTTGAGCAAACATTAATTAACGAAAGAGAAAAAGCAGATAAACTATTTTGAACAGATGACACTATTGAAAAAGTAACAGAAATGCGAAATATTATTTAAAATATTTTGAAAAATCATAAATTTTGACTACCTCATAAAGATTCAGCTTTTCATCTGGAGGATCAGTGATCGAACGTTCCATTCTTTTATTTTTCAGAATGGTTCAGATTCAGTCTACCGATCGCCATCTTTCGACTCTCCAATTATGAATAATATTCATACGTTATTTATTACGAATATTAGCATTGATAAAAACTGGAATTAAACAATAACAATTATTAATTAAGTATGAAGCAGCATTTACGCTAAAAAGAAAAAAAATGGAGTAAAAAAGAAAATTTTGAATCAAATGATGAAAAACTAATCATCTTTATTTTCAAATCTATAGTTAAAAACTGGACTAACGGAAAAGAAACTCAAATTAGAAGAATAACACATATATATTTATATTCTCTAAAATATTTTGTCATATACGTTCACTGCAAATGCAAAAGCAAAATATTTCAGAGAATATTTTGTGAGGCTGAGAGTGTATGGAATGTAAATGGGCCAAGTTCAATGATTCACAGCGTACGTCAGGAGATTATTTATTAAAGTAGATACCAGATATTTATAAGTATGAATACAAATTACGAATGTGCTAAATGAATGTGTCAAAAATATTTCGAAAAATAAATAATGCTTCTTTTAGTCAAGAATTTGAATGAGTAAAGAGATACGTTGAAAGATAAAATCAAGAAGAATAAAAAACTGGTTGAATGGAATAAGAGGAAAAATACTAGAGAGAGAATAAAAATACGATATACTCTGTGTAAAGGAAACGTGAAATATATACTTGAAGAGAAATTATCAGTAATTTTAGAATTTTACTTTTCATGTTATTCTCAACTCATAAGAGAAAAAGTGAAATATTATACAGAAAAACAGCGCTAAAGTGGGAGATTTCAAGAACTAAATGTAATTATGGTTATTATATTAAATAAAATAAAAAGACTGAAACATAAATATAGCTTCTAGACTACATTTTAGATTTTGTCTCTCCATTTTTATAACCAAATGAACTCCTTACCGAACCGAAAATCGACACGAAACACTTTTTCATTTAATAAATCTTTCGAGTTATTTTGATGAAAGTTCTTTCTCATTAATCATTCTGTCTTGAAATATCAATTTAAAATATGCGACTTTCCGAATTCTTCTCGAGTAAAAGAAAAAATATATTTTAATCCTTATATTTTGAATATTTTTTTCATTAGGAATAATTAAAATGTTATTGAAAACCTAAAAATTGCTTTGTTTAATCTCACTTCTTTATAAAATTCACTTTGCATGTAATTACAGACATAAGTAAATAAAATTTCATGTTTGATTTAATATTGATGGGGAAAAATAACGTATTTCAGTTAGTTAATATGAATAAAGTAATAAACTAATTCGTGTTTTATATTAATGAATGCATTGATTAAAAAATTATTATTTAGTTTTATTTTACATTGCTTTTATAATTGCACTATTTATAGGAAACGATCGGTTGATCAGACCGTGTTAAGGATCGAAAGCCGAACTAGAATTCTCTAAAAAATTCGGTAAATTATTTAAAGTCGAAATCCAAAGGAATTATATGGAAATTCGGCTATTTAAATTGATTTTCGAATTTTATTTCCACTCATATTTTTAGGAAAATGAATTTATTTTTCGGTTTGCAAAAAAAGGTATCTCTAGAATCAAACACTACAGAGCAGCAAAATTTCAGGAAATCACTTCTCGTTTGTCAAGCTGTAGTATAAAATTAATTAGGATTATGTAGGTACTTCAAAATTAATTGGTATAGTTCCTATATTAATTAATTTTGAAGTACCTACATAATATGAAATTTTAAAAATAGATATTTTTGAAACAATTTCTTGCACATAAAGATATTATGCTATATACGAGAGATTATTTATTTGAGAGACTTTTTTTGTAAAGAATAACTATATTATTAGTTATCACTATTAAAAATTTTGTATACAAACATATTAATTTAACAATTTTAAACAGGAAAAATATTTTCTTCTTATATTTTTATAATATTGCATCATAAATTATGGATTATTTTGATGTTTTATCATATCGAAATATATATAACAGTTCATTTAAAAATAAAGTTAGTGTATTGATTCATGATATTTAGCCACGATTCATTAATAAACAGATTCGTATATTGATGAATCCTGTTTTAATAAAAGAAATTTGATTTTGAAAGCTAAATTGCATTGAATCTGCTGTCAATAAGTCGGTTTATATACAAAAATAAAACTATATTTCTAAACTTTGCTTTTATGCGATAAACATTTCGTTTTAATAACATAAAATCTTTTATATTTTCGACTCGTCGATGTTTATAACCCATTGGGAATGTTTCGACATTTTTTCATCGAAAATAAAAAGCAAAACTTTGCATTAAAAATATCATATAATCGAAAATCAACTTGTATTTTCGGAAAGTTTTTAGAAGATTCGATGTTTATATAAAATCTATAAATCTGGGATGTAGGGCTTTTGTTGTTTAAAATATATTGGAAAGATCATCAATTGAAAAATAGCTGTTTACAAAAATGGAGACTGGTTTCTGGAGACTGAATAAAGTTTTTATATGACGAGGCAAAGCCATATAAATATTCTAGTTAGATATAGAGAAAGAGAAAAACTTCAATCGGAGATGACATAAATTATTACTCTTCTATAAAAAAGTAGTGGCAAATATTACAGAATGCAAATAAATTCACACAGTATGTAAATAAATGACTAAATATTCAAAATTTCCTTAAACATAAAAGAAGCCCTGAAAATTTATGAAAATGGCATCATCCTACCTACGTCAGCTATAGCTTGGTTCAGTTATAGTTACATCATTCATTTTTATTTATTCAATGCGTAATCAGCGCTTCTAGTAAACTTCAAAAGAATGATGTCTTAAGTAGGCAAGCAAAGTAAAAATTTCTAGTACTAAACAATTTAGTTGGCTCACTTTATTTCAAGCAGCTTTTAAACTATAAAATGTATAAATATGTGACATACTTTTGAATTGCCGTCAAAGATATCAAACTGATCTCGATTTGATATAAATCACATTCTTTTTATCTGCCATTGGGCTCTTAATGTTTTCGAAATGTTAGACATTGATTGATTCGGTCTGACTGAAAAGATAAGAAATAGCATGTAATCTCATGGCAGACTCAAACAGATAAGACGAATCTAAATACCATTGAAAATGGAGGACACTTTTATTATGTTAGATTTCAGGTAAAAAAGTTTAAAAGGGAAGAGTTTAATTCACCAAGTATATACAGAACCGATAAAACTACATTAAAATGCAACGTTATTATTATTTGTAAGAGTGCTAATTGTTCAAAAATAATTCTGAGAAAAATATGCAAATTTCAAGCTACAGATATATTTTCTAGTGGAGTTTACAACGAAAGACTATAATTCCATTGAGGATTTACAGATTTGTTTCTTGGCTGGTACGCGGATTAAACACCTAAATTGTATGGTAAAGATACTATAATGTTCTGAAAATTTGGAGTTCCTTGGCGAATTTATGTAATGTGAATGAATTCAGGCGTTAAACTTGTTCAAATTGATTTTATCGAGTACTCAGCCTAAGTTAAGGATTAATGAAATTCATTCTCATTTAAATGAATATATTTATCTAAAATAAATTTAAATTGCAAAGAAATAATGTAAATACGCTACTTTTAATTTTACAAATGTATAGTTGCAATGGCATTATTTAGTTCTTAGTTTTTTTCTTGGGTATAAAGAGAAATTACTGTTGTTTCTGATGGGAAAATAGACGATTACTTGTTTCTTTATCTATAAATATCAGAAGAACGTATGTGAAATTCATCGTTTCCACAGAATTTCCTTTCTTTCTTCAAACTTGACAGTTTTTATCACTATAAAAAACAATGCAATTAAGCGACTGTTCTATACGTGAAACTACGAAAATGCCAAACACTATATTTCTGATTTTAATATTAAGATCAGCGTTATTCGCCGACTAACCATTTAATCTAGGGCTATAGAGAATATAGGCAAAATTTCAACGATTTCGGTAACTATAATGATTAAGCAGTATTACATCTTATTATTAAACAATTTTAGAGCATTTTCTCATTATTAAAAACTAGAATAATGGTCCCCAAAATATGGTGCGAGCACTTCTAGAGATGCATAAGAAATTTTTTAGGAGTGCGCATTTTTGTTTTTGCTTGTCATAATACATGTCTGTTGTATGGGATGCGTCCTGTTATTATTTATTTTATCAATAAATAGAGGTGCGTGCTATTTTTCTTTACTGACAAAACAGTGCGCGATTAAAGATGTTTGAGAACCTCTAACTTAGAGAATATATACAGAATTTATATATATATATATTATAAAAATTCCATTTCCGCTGTAAGAATTATAAAAGGATTTCTAATCAGTGTTTAGAGATAAAACATTTATCATCTGTTCCAAATACATCTTAATATCTTGTGATTAATTTTCCAAAATTTTTGAAATTATAACAAACACGAAAAAATCAATACAATTTCATAACCTTAAAATTTTTAAAAATATGTTTTTTTGATTTCAGAAATTATTTTAATTATTATCTCTATAAAATCTCTATAGTTTAATATCAAATCGAATTAAAATTTCTTAACTATATTTCGAATAATATATTACGAAGTACAGAAATAGTTAAACTTTTTTTCTTTAAACAGAAAGTAATTTTATATAAATATTAGTCATTTAAATATTTATTCAAAACATCGAATAAACAATATTTAATAAAGCAAAGTGAATTTCGATAAAAATAACGCAACCATAAATTTAAACAGTTTTAAAAAAAGGCAAATTTAAATTGTTATAAGGTTATTCTTACGTTAATACGTGTAAAGTAATCTTAATGTTGTTGTCTCATGCCTTTCTGATAATTGTGCAATAAGTTAGACTCCAAACAATGGTTTTCTCACTAAAATAACTTATTTTCGCCACGAATCAGTCAACCGTATATTTTTTGTGTACAAGTAACCAAATTGTTTTTATTTCTTTCTGTAAACATATATCAGAACTGTTAACTATTCTGTTTCGTTCCGACGCCACTGTACATTTCTATTTTAATTCAAAAGTTAAATCTTTTAAACAAAAATATAAAAATAATGTAGTGCTTGAATGTATTTCAAGTATAGCTATTGCATGAGTTACTCATAAGCGGCCATTACATCAAATATATTCTGCTTAGATGAACGCATTTAAAGTTAAGGAGATACAATATTAGTGTAATAGTAAGAAAACAGTGTTATATCATGTTTTTTATAATTCGTACATTCTCTTTTTTATCTAAACACTCACTGAAGGAAAAGAGAGACGAGTTTAAAGCTTGAAAGAAATGAGATAATTCTAATTTTATGTGAAAAAGTTCAAAACATAAACTAATAATATAAAATCTGTACTGGTTAACAATCAAATATAATACAGTAAGACCCCGCTTAACGCTGCTCCGTTTAACGCTGTTTCGA
>AYEL01051563.1:0-54221 GCA_000484575.1 Olivierus martensii | reverse complement strand
TCAGTGTGGAAAAATAAACGAATGCAATATAATTAATAGGATGTTTTATACAAAATAATAAAAAATTTAAATATTTGAGAATTTTACCAATCTTCGGAATGGATATATCGTCGTAAGCAAAAAGTTACATAACTTCATAAAGGTAAGTCGTAGCTTATTTAAATTAATTGCATTCTATTCTGAATGATAAGATACATCTAAAATCGTTTAAAATATCCGATTATCTATAAAAGTTTTGCAGAAAATCACGTGATTTCGAGCCCCATAACTTGAGAACGGGGCTTTTGCCTCTCATGAGACCTTCACCAATGAACTCAGAAGCCTTTAATTAGGGGCTATTGCAGAAAATCATAAGGAAACGTGATTTCGAGCCCCATAACTTGAGAACGGGGCTTTTTCCTCTCATGAGACCTTCACCAATGAACTCAGAAGCCTTTAATTAGGGGGTAAGATAAAGGGGTGTCAAAATTCTGCAGGGATTTTTAATACGGTCATATCGAACTGGTTGAGCTATATGATTGGGTCAATCACCAAAACAGGCAACTTTTATTTTCACCCATCAGCTATTACCATTTACCTAAATCTAATGGTTTAGCCCTCTCAAAGTGGTTCCCTGTTTCATGAACTAGAGGGACTACAGAATTTTTCTCATCAGAACCAGAATATACAGAAAAATAAATTGTGGGATATATTAATCAAGCATTTCCAATCACATTTGCCAGCTGCAATTTCTTATTCACCAATGGCGAGCTGGCGACCGTTATTTCGAGCCCTATATATATAATATGCATAAAAATTATTTTAATTTCATTAAGTCAAATTCTTATGTAATTTTCAAAAACTTTTTGAAGCACTCTTGTTTTTTAAGCTCTAAAATCTGCTATTCAATACAATAAATTGTCTGATATTTGCATTAATATTTTAAAGCTCTATACAATGATTAGTAACAATCTAGTAGTAGTATTTTTTAGAACAATTTTATACTCTATTATGAATAAAATAATCATCAACCATAAATTTCTGACAATTTTGGGCTGCTTTACCAAACAAATTTTCATGAATTCTACAATATATTCAATATTAAAATTTTGATATCACTATACAAGGGTTGGCTGATAAGTCCCGGGCCTGACAATGAAAATAATATTTTTTTTATTATTTTTTTGGTTTTATTTCTCAACATAATCACTAGAAAGGCTAATACATTTTTCATATCGGTGCTCCAATTTAGTTATACCATTTTATAATGCGAAACATCAAGCTCCTCAAAATAGCTATTTACAGCATCAATAACTGCCTTGTTGCTCTCAAATCGTTGTCCACCAAGCCATTTTTTAGGTTAAGAAACAGGTAATAGTCATTGGGTGCTAAATCTGGTGAATAAGGTGGATGGGGAATCAATTTGAATTTTAATTCATTAATTTTATCCATTGCAACGATTAACAAATGTGTTAAGAAACAGGTAATAGTCATTGGGTGCTAAATCTGGTGAATAAGGTGGATGGGGAAACAATTTGAATTTTAATTCATTAATTTTATCTATTGCAATGATTAACAAATGTTTTCTTTACTTCATTGCTCAAATGCTGCAATAAATTTGCGTAGTACTCACCAGTGATACTTTTACCCTTTTCAAAGTAATCAATAAAAATAATTCCTTTTGCATCCCAGAAAACACTTGTCGTTAGCTGACAAAATTGACTTTGCCTTCTTTGGAGTTGATTCACTGGCCGCTGTTCACTGTTTTGACTGTTATTTGCTTTTAGGAGTATAGTGATGAACCCAAGTCTCATCCATAGTTATAAAGTGATGCAAAATTTCATTGGGATTTTGCTGGTAGAACACCAAATTCTCACTTGAAACGATTTCCTGCCTCAACTTTTGCTCAACTTAGCACAGCACCTGTCTCGCACAGAGCTTATGCATACCCAAAATATTATTTAAAATATTACTTGCACGTTCTTTTGATATTTTTACAGCCTCCGCTATCTCAGTTTAATCTGCAGTCTTCCAGCACGATTTTATGGATTTTTTTTTCAATCATTTCAGGAGTTGTCACCTCCACGGGGCATCCGGAGTGGAGCTCATCTTTTGTTCTCGTATGACCCATTTTAAATTCAGAAACCCACCTTTTCACCATTGTATATGATGGAGAAGTCTTTTAGTGTGTTGTCTATTTCTTTTTTGATTTCAGAAAGTGTTAAATCTTTTATATAAAAGTAATTTATACTAAAGTTCTTACAGCATTATCAGCAAGAATTAAATTTTGTTTATTCCTTGCTGATAGTGCTGTAAGAACTTTAGTATTTAGTTAAAGCAAGTGGTTTTTTATTATAAATAAAATAATTTATAATGATACATTTTTCCAAATCTTCCATTTTCATGAAAATCTCAATAACGTCTTGATCAAACCGCTATCAAACAAATACTAACCAAGCTACTGACCTAAAACTGTATATATGTTAGTTAAGGATAGTACTATAGAATGCCAGCACAAAATTACATTAGTGGCGCAATTTGTGTGTCAGGCCCAGGACTTATCGGCCGACCCTCGTATTTTGTTGTTCATCTTTTATATTGTTGATTAAATCAATTTAATATTACATATAATTTTATAATTCTAATTGTTTTTAGAATTAAAAAATAACATACGTCTGTTTTTTATTCATTTAAGTTCTGTTATCTAGTACCAAGTAGTAGGTGTTAAATTGAGTACCAAGAAATTGCTAGGTATCTGTACAATATTAATGGACATATGAAATATAGATGACACTTAAAAATATGGAAAACTGTATTTTGTTGAGTACCAAGAAATTGCTAGGTATCTGTACAATATTAATGGACATATGAAATATAGATAACACTTAAAAATATGGAAAACTGTATTTCGGATTGCTTATACAGTGATACCTCGGTTCATGAACAAATCGGTCTACGAACACCATATGCAAACAAATTTTGCTTCATTTTACGAATGATGCTTCGGTTCACGAACAAACATACATGGAGTGCATGGAGCACACATGACTCGCTGCGCATAGCCTTGCCACCAGCAGCAATCCAGTTTCTCGCGGCGCACAAAACCTTGCGCACAGCCTCGCCTCCAGAAGCAATCCAGTTGTCATATGGGTACAATAAAGTTCCAACAAGTGTTGATATTTTAGTTTTTCTTTATTTAACATGGGTACAGTAACGCACAGCCTCGCCCCCAGCAACAATCCAGTTCGCCCAGCTGACATGGGTACAGTAAAGTTCCCAACCATGTTGATATTTTAGTTTTTTTCTTTATTTAATTAAATTTATCCCTTATTGATATTTTAGTTTTTTTCTTTATTTAATTAAATTTATCCCTTATTACGGATATTTTAGTTTTTTTCTTTATTTAATTAAATTTATCCCTTATTATGACAGTTCGCCCAGCTCATATGGGTACAGTAAAGTTCCAACAAAATATGCAACAATCCAGTTCGCCCAGCTCACATGGTACAGTAAAGTTTCAACAAGTGCCAGCTCATATGGGTACAGTAATGTTCCAACAAGTATTGATATTTTAGGTTTTTTCTTTATTTAAACCTTGCTCACAGCCTCGCCCCAGAAGCAATCCAGTTAGCCCAGCTCATAAAGTTCCAACAAGTATTGATATTTTAGTTTTTTTCTTTATTTAATTAGACGCACAGCCTCGCCCCCAGCAACAATCCAGTTCGCCCAGCTGACATGGGTACAGTAAAGTTCCCAACAAGTGTTGATATTTTAGTTTTTTTCATTATTTAATTAAATTTATCCCTATTATGGCTCCCAAAAAAGTTAAGTGTTAGTGAAATTGCTGTTATATTTATTTCCTTTCTGTATTATTTCCACACATAAAACTATAACATCATTTATTTCCTTTCTGTATTATTTCCACACATTAAGCCATAACATGTTATTCCTTTCTGTATTATTTCCATACAAAAAGCCATAACATGTTAAAAATTATATTTATTTCCTTTCTGTATTATTTCTACACAAAGCCATAACATTTTAAAATTATTTCTTCTAATATTACTGTTATATTTATTTCCTTTTTGTATTTTTTATTATTTCCACACAAAAAGCCATAACATGTTAAAAATTTTTTTTCTCTGTATTATTTCCACACATAAAGCCATAACATGTTAAAAATGTTTTCTTTTCCTTTCTGTATTATTTCCACACATAAAGCCATAACATATTAAAAATTTTTTGTAGGATTTCTGTATTATTTCCACACATAAACCCATAACATGTTAAAAATTTTTTTCTAGGACTGTATTATTTCCACACATAAAGCCATAATATGTTAAAAATTTTTTCTAGGTATTATTTACACACATAAAGCCATAACATGTTAAAATTTTTTCTAGGACAAATTTCCACACATAAAGCCATAACATGTCAAAAATTTTTTCTAGGACAAAAAACGTATTATTTGGAATGTTAAAAATTTTTTTCTAGGACAAAAAACGTATTATTTGGATTTACATTTATTTCCTTTCTGTATTATTTCCACACATTAAGCCATAACATGTTATTCCTTTCTGTATTATTTCCATACAAAAAGCCATAACATGTTAAAAATTATATTTATTTCCTTTCTGTATTATTTCTACACAAAGCCATAACATTTTAAAATTATTTCTTCTAATATTACTGTTATATTTATTTCCTTTTTGTATTTTTTATTATTTCCACACAAAAAGCCATAACATGTTAAAAATTTTTTTTCTCTGTATTATTTCCACACATAAAGCCATAACATGTTAAAAATGTTTTCTTTTCCTTTCTGTATTATTTCCACACATAAAGCCATAACATATTAAAAATTTTTTGTAGGATTTCTGTATTATTTCCACACATAAACCCATAACATGTTAAAAATTTTTTTCTAGGACTGTATTATTTCCACACATAAAGCCATAATATGTTAAAAATTTTTTCTAGGTATTATTTACACACATAAAGCCATAACATGTTAAAATTTTTTCTAGGACAAATTTCCACACATAAAGCCATAACATGTCAAAAATTTTTTCTAGGACAAAAAACAGTATTTGGTTTGCAATAATTGCAATGGGAAAAATTGATTCGGATTACGAATTTTTCGGATCACGGCAATGGGAAAAATTGATTCGGATTACGAACTTTTCGGATCGCGAACAAAGTCAAGGAACGGATTGTGTTCGTGAACCGAGGTATCACCATGGGAAAAATTGATTCGGATTACGAACTTTTCGGATCACGAAACAGTGTCGGGAAAAATTGATTCGGATTACGAACTTTTCGGATCACGAACAGGATCGAGATTGTTCGGATTACGAACTTTTCGGATCACGAACAGAGTCAAGGAACGACAAAAAACGTATTATTTGGATTTACATTAATTGCAATGGGAATTGATTCGGATTATGAACTTTTCGGATCACGAACAGGGTCAAGGAATGGATTGTGTTTGTGAACCGAGATATCACTGTATATCAAATTGAAAGTTTCCAATTCTGTAAAGTTGGGATCAAGTTAAAAATTTTACAGAATTGGAAACTTTCAATCTGATATATGAGCAATCTAAAATATAGTTTTAAAATGTTTCATTTAAAACAGTAATTCTGTTTAAGTTTTAACAGTCCATAATTTATGGATTGTTAAAACTTCATTTAAGAATAATATCAGTTTATTTTATTGATCACTATGCCACATTAAAATTGAGATGTAACTATTCAGTAACATCTGACATCAGTAGCTGATAGTTGATTTTACTGTCAAGTTATATATACAGTGAATTCTGCTTAATTGGGACACGTTGGGACTAAGCCATTTTGGCCCAATTAAGTGGCTGCCCCAATTAAACAAAATAGTAATAAATTCTAAAATAAAATATGTAATTTGTAGGTAAATAAATAATAGGTAAAAAAAATAATAATTAGGTACCTATTTTAATGCTTTATTAAAATAGGTACCTAATTATTAGCTTTTTACCAATCTCCTCTGACTTTGTCTTCAACACTGGGCCGCTGATATTCACACCTCGTCCACTAACTATAGAAAACCATTGATCTAATGTTTCTTTGACTTCTAGATCCTTTCTGTCAGACTTTCTTTTGAATGTTCTGGAATTTCTTTCTGTAATGCCCATTCCTCATGCAGGAGTGGGTATTACACGCACTCCCCATCTTGTAGGAGATGCGCTATGGTAGATTTTGATTTATTTCAGCGAGTCTACGACAGCTTGTATTAAATGGCTGACTTTTAATTTTATCCAGAAAAGCAATTTTACTTGAAAGTGTAAAATACTTTCTTAATTTTGATGCAAAGATTTAATTTTAAATAAAATCGACACTGTAAATGAATATCGCTAGATACAGTAATTTTAAATAAAATCGACACTGTAAATGAATATTGCTAGGTACAGTAACATTAGACTCTTAAATAGATGCACACTTGCCAGACTCACGACGATGGATAACTGATTCTCATCACGCTAATGTTACCAAATACAATATTATTATGTATTATTTATCAACGATGATATTTACTTATAATATTACTAAAGAATGGATGTTTATATTAGTGCAGCAACAATATATCGACAATGTGTTAATAAGATGCGAAGAAATGACCCACTCCATTGTGTTAGTCTGTATTGTCTTGTAGAAAGGTTTAACCTGAAAAATGTACAATAAAATGTTGTTATAATTTTTGTATAAGGATTTTTTTAAGAAAGCACACAACAAGTATTAGTGTACATAGTGTTGCCATACTTTCGAAAAATCTCTAAAATATATCAAAAATTGAAAATTCTTTTTCTGTTACTGTCCCAATTAAGCGTTAAAATTATGTATTAGTTTATTAGTTTGGTTTCCGTTCTTTGAGATTTGGCCCAATTAAGTGGAATCCACTGTATATATATCTAGAATATTTTATTTTTAGTTTACTTACTTCTGCAGAATTCATACTAAAAAATTCATATTTGATCTTTAAATTATTAACTGTCTGTCTAGCTGGGTACTGGATTACAGATTATTTTTGTATTTGATATTTTTAGCATCTAATTCATAAGAAATATCTATAATAAAATAAATCAAAGAAATTATTTTACATTGTGCATGCATGCTATAAAAATATTCATAAAATTCTTGAATTACTAGTTGCTTTGTCCTAGGATTAAGATTCTTATCATGCAACATTATACAAATCTTTGCAATATAATAATATATATTTGAATAAAGGATGATTCTATAGATATTATTTAATTGAGTTAGATTATAGAGGACTGCTGCTTCACATATTGACTGCAGTGGGACTTTTGAGAGAAAAAATGTCTTGCCTTATTGTACTTAATATACAAAGAAGTTAAGCTATATACTAATAAATCAGACAATTTTTTTTTTAAATCAGCAATTTTCATATTAAATTTATTATTTTAACTTATTTTTTGTAAAATTTATTTCTTATTTTTAATTATATACTCCATATAAAAAGATATATGAATATTTTAACACTATTCATATTTTGTGTGTGTATTCTTATTGATTATATGAATAAAAGTATATGATCAGAGAAGAATTATATTTTTTTTAATATTTAAAAAAATCTTTATTTAATCTTTATAATACATATATCATATATATTTTTCACTTAGGTAAAAGTAATGCATAAACAGCTGCTTCTGTTACACAATTCTGTATCTGCTTATTTTTCGGGAAATCAAACACTGCTGGAAACAACATTGAAGCAGTTCAACATTAAATTGAAAAATCCAAACAGTGGTGAACCATCTTGGTTGGAACAGTAAAACGATCCCATTTATCAAATAGTGGAAAAACATTCCAAAAATTCGTCCCATAGCTAGAATTGTCCAATTTCCTAAAACAAAAACAAAAAAAAAAAAAATGTATATTTTGTGTCTATTTAATAAATTATTTGTAAATGCTTTCAAACTTTAGCTTTGTAATTTGTGTAATGTTATTGCCAGTGAAAATTTGAAAATACTTTTATATATATATTATATATTACTGGACATGATTTGTAAATGTATATAGAATATGGGGTGCACAATAGGTAAGTTTTGTTTATTATAGTAAATGGTATTCTAGGGTTATAAGAATTTTTCTTCTAAAAGATTTTAATTGTAAAAAAAAAAATACTGAATGCATTTAAAATGCTAAAAAAAATTTAAAAAAAATAATAAATATATAGTTTACAAATAAAACAAAAATTTAACGATGGATTTATTTGTAAATGAATATATAGTACACACACACATTAATAAAACAACAAATTTTTAAGTAATTTATCAAAATGTTGAATTTTATATTCTATGTATTGATTTAAATAACCTTGAGAAACATTAAATTCTTTGTTATTAATTTATTATAATAGTTTATATTATTATAATAGATTTGTTTGTTATGTGCCAATTCTGTTTGTTACATTTGGAATTGTTTATCTTAGGAAAACCATATTTACGATGTTTTTAAAATTGATTAGTAGTTTAAATAAAATAACTGTATCTACTGTTTGCCATAATTTAAATTTGATTGGCTATTAGAGCAGATATTTGTCTGTTCTATATAGTTTTACATAATATTATTAGCACTATTTACATAGTACATTATAATTTGATACTGTATACTGTGTGTGAAATATTTTTCAGTAGAACATATCAGTTTGCATTATCTGAAGGATAACAGAAGTGAAATGTATAAATAGGATATAACTGTTTTCTTTAAAGCAAGCTTTATGTTAATATGAATGCAATATTCAGATTTATTATTTTTATATTAATGGTTTATCTGAATATAGGCTTAGTTTAATAATGTAAACAATATCCAAATGAATGATTTGAATAAAGTGCTTAAACTGATATAGTCCATGAATTTTATAGTCTAAAATTAATGAAATTGTATAATTTCTCACCTAAATAAATTCATAGAAAATATAAATTTTAAAGAAATTAGTTTAAAGAATATTTGAATATCCATATATTTATATATCGTACTTAGGCAATCCCATATTACTCGTATATTGTTATTATCTTCGACAATATATCGATATAGTTTCTGTAAAAACCAAATTTTTTTTTAATTAAAATTTTATTCTGAACATTTACAGTTCTTACTTTAATGCCAATAACCACACCACCATCTGCTGCATGAGGGCATTCTTCATCAAAGCAAGGATTCAGTTTAACATAATCATCTAAAATCATGAAACCAATTAATGTGTGTGATATAAAGAATCATCACTTTTAATTAAAGAAATGTAGGAAACAGATTAATGACATCCAGTGTTTGTTAGTAGATCAGAATCTGGAGGAAATCCGTTAAATTACTTGGAATTTAATAAGTGGACATTTCATAATTTTAGAAAGATGTATTCTTATGATTTCGATCTGCTTTTAAATTTATTTGGATTAAAATTGCTTTAATAAGAAATAGTTTGAGAAGCAATATAGTGAAAAGCAGATGTTAAAAGTATGGAGATGTGTGCAAGTGGGAAATTAATTTACATTCAAAATTTTAACAGGAATTTCTTTGTAACATTATTTCAAATAAAATGCAATTTATAAAATTTATAATACGATTATCGAACGGACTGTATTGAATCAGAAACATCAGACATCAGCCACATTGGATCGATCTGTAACGCGTCTCATTTCAGAACAGTTTTAAAATGATTTCGAATCGGACTAAGAATTAGTGTGCTGTTTTCTCATTACATCATGAATTTCATTTTACTTTAGTAATATATAAATACAGATATCTAAATGATAAAATGAATTTTCACTTAATTTTTATTTTTCAATCTGTTTTAAAAATTGTTTATATTATGAATAACAAATTGTAGAATTATAAAGTATTGCAGTCTAAACTGTAAAGTAAAATAATGATCAAACCGAGCGCTTCGCAACAAGGCAATGACGCTCAGAAAAATATGTCCTAGTTTTCGAACGTATTGTTCTAGTAAAGCTGTGCGCAGGGCCGGCTCAACATACGATCGAGCGAAGCGTCCGCTTAGGGCACCGATATTTAAGAGGTGCCAAAGGGTGCTGGCGCATGTTTTTTTATTGCAGTAAGAATTATTGCATATAATTTAAATGGTGAGCGAACTGGGCGGCCGCCCAATCTACTCACCGTTGCGCCCTCTCAAGTCATCAGCTTACCAAAAGAGGGGGCGCAACAAAAATTATCTCTCGGAGCGCTAAAAGCTCTAGAGCCGGTACTGACTGTGCTAAATGACTCAGAAACAGGTATTAATAGTTTCAGTTCCAAATATCTCCGTTTCACATATGTTCCAGCGAGAAAATCTCTCTCGAATTGGCTGACCAGCGACAAAAATATATTACTTTGGAACTGGTTAGGCCGTCAATTCCCAAGTAACAGGACGGATTGGCTTCGGTTCGAGAGACGAATTCGGATCCGTTCTGGAGATCCCAGATTCGAGTCTCGGGTCTCATCTTTTGTCAGGCTGGGCCCTATGATAAATATTTCCAAACTTCGTCTTCCATAAGCCGGCTGATCTCTCTGCAAAGGTGGGCAGCCTGTGGAAAGGCTTGTTTCGCCCATCAGAAGGAAGGGAACTTTCCAACGCCGATTTGGATCAAATTTAAGCATTATGCAGGAGTCTATGAGGGATATTAATATGAAAAATATTAGATCCCTTTTCAATATTTAACGAAATATTTTAGCTTCTATATAAGCTGACGACTAGAAAAGAATATAGATTTAATCATTAATTTGGTATATTTGCTTTCATCTACTGCATTATGAACATTGTTCTCATCACTTAAATCACGAATGTCGTGTTTTAAATAATTTATGCACCGCGCGATTACTGTTAGGCCGGTATGGAGCATTGCCGAGAGGTAATGAATCAGAAGAAGAAAGCGAAAGTTTGACATCGTTCTTATCTTGACTACGTGCTGTAAGAAATGTGAGGATGTCCTGAAGAATTTTATATCTTATGATACTCGAACTCTACGTTTATCCGATGTTCTTGGCCCACTTGCTGAAAGTCGTTGTGCTTGAAAGTGCATTTCGCAGAAAAAGCATATCATGGTGGAAGCGAAGAAGCCCGTTATTGTGGAATCAGCTGGATGGCCGCGTGGTGAAGCTATGAGTTACTGTCTTGGAGGATCCGGGTTCAAATCCGAGTTCCACACCTCCAGTTTTTCAGGAAGGGTCCGGGTCCGGCATTGAACGCCATCCTTCAATCTTCGGGTTGACCCTATCATGGTTGTTGGCCAGGCTCTACAAGTGGCAGCCGCCATTTAAAATATATTCCTTGTGCGATATGGCTGGCTTAATTACACTAATCTAAACTCAAGGATCTTTTATAATAGACTGAATCAAGAGTGATTGCTCCAATAAGCGGTTAACATCCAAAACCAGATCGCCGGCAGATACATTGTAGGAATTACGCGTGCTGAGTCGTTAGATGAATACGAGTACAACCATTTGCTATTTGTGGTATGTTTTCTGTTTTTTTTTTTTGCGTTATTGTTATATATTATTTAACACATAGATGCAAGTACGAGGTGATAGAAGGTAGGAAATACCTTTTACCTGGAGATAGAACCTTTCAAATGTGAGGAAATATAATATTTGGTAAGATTTTACTTTCACTGCTCTTAAAAAAATAAGAAATATTAATACTGATGTTGTATTAACAATAACTGTATAAATTTAATAGTAATTAAAGATATGTAATAATTTAAGATTAAAGAAAATTCTAAGCTTAAACAATAGAAATATTCAATAAGCATTCATATATCCAACTATTTTAGTGCATTGTGGCAGGTAAACTAAAATGTTTCCTTATAATTTATTATTTGGTATTAATAATGCAATTATGCCCTTGTTTATTGTTTAATTAAAATCTTTGTCAAAAAATAAAATTTTATTCACTTCATTTGTGTTTATTTTTTCATAACATTTTTTTAGCACAAAATATACTGTATGTAATAATATTTTTTATTTTTAACAATGCACCTTCGATGGTGTTTAAATCTGTTTTTCTCCTTCCTCGAAACATTAAACGATTGGAAAAATGTGATATTTGGAATATTTTGAGCACTTCATTCGAATTATCGAAAACGTGTATTTATAAAAAATTATAATAATAAAATGGTTTAATATTAGATATTGGGGTACTACACCGATTTTATTAACTATTAGAATCTGGCAATGGATCTGGTCATAACACTTACTAAAATAAATTGGCAACCACCATTCCCGACACCAAAACAAAATCAATTTAGCGTTGAATGTACGTTCGCGAAAGTAGCTTACCAACAACAGACCTCGTTTTTCTAACATTGAGCTGTCACTCCAGTTGCTGAATAGCCTGCTCAATGTTAGAAAAACGAAGCCGTTGTCAGTGGGATCCGCCATGTTACCAGTGGAGTAATTTCGCAAACATACATTCAAAGCTGACCGAAGTGATAAAGGATTGGAAACTATGTGCAGAACCCGGATCCTCTTTTGCGATTGATTTGTTCTTTTGTTTTGCCATGATTTTCAACCAGAATTTGTTATCGACGGATGGCCGCTGTGGATGCATGTTATACTTTCTCCCTGGAAAATCCGAGTCCAATTCCTGGCTTTTACATCTCCAGTTTCTTTCTGGAGGATTCTGGGTTCGATTCGGTGAACTCCATCTTCCACCTGACGGCTGATCCCACTCGAAATGTGGGCGACCCATGATGGCTATGGAAATGTTCAGCTGCTTAATACTCCTCGAATGGAACTCTCTATGAAAAAACTAAAGTTATGCGATCCTTAATTGAAGCTGGATGGATTTCACTTCCGGAATTTATATTGAAAAACCCCTGTAAGTGATAAGGTGATAAGTAAGCGTTTTATCATGCATGATTCACGTACATATTTAAACTAAATATATAACCAACAATAACCTTTTGTAGGCGGCCGGATGGCCGAGTGGTAACGCGTTGGCGTACCGCGCTGGCGTACCGCGGCCGGATGGCCGAGTGGTAACGCGTTGGCGTACTACGCTGGAGGATGCCGGGTTTCGGCGACCCGGGTCTGGTCCCGGATTTTTTTCGGGGTGCTGGGCCCGGCCCGGTGATGGGTCTGGTCCCGGATTTTTTCGGGGTGCTGGGCCCGGCCCGGTGATCACCGTCGGATGGCCGAATGGTAACATGCTGGCGTGCCACGCAGGAGGACCCGGGTTAGCATGGTCCCGGTTCGGCCGGATGGCCGAGTGGTAACGCGTTGGCGTGCCACGTTGGAGGACCGGGTCTGGTCCCGGAATTTTTTCGGGGTAGGGCCCGGCCCGGTGATCCCCGTCCTTCACCATCCGGCCCCCCTCCATCCGGCCCGGTGATCCCCGTCCTTCACCATCCGGCCCCCCTCCACGGGTTTGGGTGCAGATCCCCGTCCTTCACCATCCGGCCCCCTTCCACGGGTGTGGGTGCAGCTCGTTCCCCGTCCTTCACCATCCGGCCCCCCTCCACGGGTGTGGGTGCAGCCCCCGTCCTTCACCATCCGGCCCCCCTCCACGGGTGTGGGTGCAGCCCGATGTTGGAAACTGGCCCCGCCCCCTTAGTAATCTCCCTGATTGGAAAGGGGGGGACTCCCCGTCCCCTTAGTAATCTCCCTGATTGGAAAGGGGACGTAAAATATATATATATAAAAATAACCTTTTTGTATATGCAGCCCGTGGTTGGAACTGGCCCCGTCCCCTTAGTAATCTCCCTGATTGGAAAGGGGACGAAAATATATATATATAAAAATAACCTTTTTGTATATTTTGAAACATAAAAAATATGCAAAGCAATGTAAAGTTAAGAAAAAAGAATTAGTTTTAATATCAGATATAAATCTAATTTCGATTATATTAATTGCTAACTAACTTTAGCTATTGAATAATATTTGAGTTGAATATGGCGAGAATTTGATATAACTGAAGATGTTTCTAATTAAAATACAATACTTAATTTGTTTTTCTTTGAATAAAGTTATTTGATGTATAAATTACTTTTCTTGATTTAATATTCATTTTAAATATTGCTATTTTTACGCCCTTTCTAATCAGTGAGATTACTGAGGGACGGGAGCAGTTCCAATCACGAGCTGCACCCATATCCGTGGAGGGGTACTGTGGATGGTGAAGGACGGGGATCGCCGGGCCGGGTCCACTGAGGGACGGGAGCAGTTCCAATCACGAGCTGCACCCATATCCGTGGAGGGGTACTGGATGGTGAAGGACGGGGATCACCGGGCCGGGCCGGGCCCGGAATCCCGAAAAAAAACTTTCAGGAGATGCCGAACCCTGGTCCTCCTGCGTGGCACGCCAACGCGTTACCACTCGGCCATCCGGTCGCCATTTAATGTTCATTGATATGCAGCATTTATAATTATTTTTAGCTCTAGTAAAAAATTTATTTAATTAAAAAATTACGCAGATAATTTTTTATTATAAAATAATATAATGTATATATTTTAATTAATATCACATGCAGAATCTAAATAAGACGTATAGGTATTAGCTGAATTTCTGCATTGCGACCAATAGGCGCTCTCCACGTCAATAAGCAAGCCATCCATTCAAGAAAAGAAGTTGGATAACCAGTAAACGAATTCTGTTATTAAGGGAATTTAGACTGCGGGAAGAGTCGAAAAGAAGAGATGTTGCATTTCCTGAAATGCTTCGTTCTTCTCCTCGCTCATGCAATAGTTTCATCAGCATTAAAAGGCGCTGTAGAATTGGACAGCCTAACTTTTGACAAGGTTCATATTTTAAAACAAAAACGTGAAAATCACGTTTTTATTTTTAAATTTCTTTCTTTTCATTTATAAATATGAATTAGCTTAGAATTTAATTATTATTTGTTAATAGAAAACTGGAACTATCATTAGTATAATTGTTCTGTTTTTGCAAATTTATAATTTTTAAAAAAATTGCAATTCATTATATTTAATAATTTTATATGCAGTATCATATATCATATAATATTTAGTTTAGTATTACAACATTGATTTTATAAGTCTCATCATTATTTTTTGTCAGTTGATGATTCATAGTTTTGGGAATTCTGAAAATATTTAATGCATTAAAAAAGAAAATACCGTCGTAAACTCAATATTGCAAAGAACACTGATTGTTATCATGTTTATAAATACTGTACTGCATATTTGAATTAAATATTTATGTAGGTTATGGTAAACCATGGGTACTAAATATAAGAATATAGAAATATTTAACTGTAAACAAAACTTACATATGATAAGCAGATAACATAATAAAAGGGATCAGCATCAGAGTATTGAAAAAAAATATAATCAGGCATATATAATGCATGGCCTGCATTATATGGCCATAATGAATGGAAGATGCATGATTAAAAATTTTTTACATTATTGAAATTAAATCACATAAAAAGTTTGAGAACCAGGAATGAAACTATTATTTTCAGAATATTATTTTGTAAACTGTAATACTTAGAATAATTAGATTGTTAGAATTAGATTTGTCTCTATGTAATGAAATGGTTAATTGGTAGTTTATTGTATTTAAAGATTCATTTATGTAATTGTTTATTTTGAAAATCAGTTTTAATATTTGAACAGAAAAATTTTCTGTTCAAAATATGTCCTATAGATTATAACTTTGCTACAAATTTTTCTCAAAATCATGCTATGCCCAGTAATAGTTATGAGGAATTAAAAGATATAAATAAAGAAAAATAATTGTTTAGGAAATTAGAACATTTTAAACCATATTGAAGTAAAGATAAAAATAATGAAGGATATTTATAATTTAGAGTTTTGAATGCATACGAAGAAAGAATTTTTCATTAGTTGTATGAATTTAGCTGATTTAAAAAAAGGGGCCAAACTCAATAACAAATTAAATTCATTTAATACCTTTAACCTATATATCTGTAAGCAGGGCCAGCTCTATGGTTGCTGGTGCCCTGGGCAAGCTGAACTTCAGCACATTTTTTAAGTATAATTATAAAAATTTTCACAAGGAAAAAACTAAACACAGAAATAAGTTTATTACCTGGGTTGTTTTTAAACAAACAATGAACAATAGTAATGTTTTTCTCAACCAGTATTTGGAGAGTATGAACAATTAGTCTACCTAAAGCATATTTTTTTTCTAGCCTTTAGATCAGCAAATCTTTTCATGGCACTTTTTATATTTATATTGTTTGCAATATCATTTTCTATAGACAAAATTACCAAAGTATTCATTCTGTCTTGAGACATGGAGGACCATATGTTTTATAAGCTTTAGTGTACTAAAACTTATAAAAACATATCGCACACGTATTTCTAAAGTGACACAAGTCAAAAACTTGCATTTTTGTGTTGGCACCATTTTATAACTTGGAAGCAATCCTCCATCATCTTTTGAAACCATTTTCCTAAAAAATGGTTTCAAAAGATTACAAATTTTGAAAAAACTATTAGTTATATAATGGTTTTTAGTTAAGCTGATTTTGTAGTTTTTCCAATTTTCTCAAAATGTTCGTTTTTGACTTGTGTCACTTTAGAAATACGTGTGCAATATGGTCATAGTAATGGGTATTGTAAGCATTATTCTTAATATAACCCACAGATTTGCCATAACATCCTGTAACTTATTAGTGTTTATCAGTCTAATTTATAATACATATAGATAAACTTGCTTTTTTTCCATGTTAAAAATGTCAGATTGAAAAGTATTTTATATATTATCATCACTTTTTCTTTTTTTGGAAGATCCTTGATGGTGTCCTAAGCACATGGCACGCTCCGTGCAACTGCTTGAGTTGCCGGTACCTTGAGCCAGCCCTCTCTGTAAGAGAAATTATGAATTCAAACAGATCTTTTGCAGTTCTTGCAAAACAAAAAGCAAATATTTTCTGAACCTGCTGTAAATTGTCACTGCAATATTTTCAAATCTTTAAAACTGAAATTTCTGAAAGACTAGAGAACTGTGAAGATTATACCAAAGGAAATTGAATGTTTTGGAAGGCAAAATAATACAGACGAACATTTCAGAATGCAGTTGAGTTTTCTGAACAATAAGGAATTAAACTACTTTTCAGAAAAAAATATAGGTAATTTTTTCTTTGAATTCTTGGATTTGAGAGTTCTTTTTTCAAAATATGAAATATCAAAAAATTTGAAAATATAAACATTAATAGCAATAAAAAAAATGCTAAACATTCATTTCAAATCATGTACATAACTATAATAAATCCAGTTATAGTGTGTTATACAATTTCATAGCAGAAACTCTGTCATCTGTTACAAAATTGGAAAAATCTATTGCCAACTGAGAAGGAAAGTTGCACACCTTGTTGCCATGATTTTACTGGCATGTTATGTAAATTTTTATTCCAGGTTGTATCTAAGGCAGTAATTCATTTGTATAAAAGCTCATTGATTTAAAACATAATAAACAGCAACAAAAAAAATTTTATTAGAGCAATCAAAAAATTTTAATTTTTAACTTAGTTTCAGTCAAAATTTGACCCTCTTCAGCACTTTGAAATACAGAGATATGGACAAAAATTACAACGATAATTTATTTACAATCATCTTAAAAAGACAATACAAATTCAAGTATATGACAATATTCATTAATCAAACTTTGCATATTATTGGTAATCTGTTTTCTTTTTAATTTTAGAAATTTTACAATAGATTTTTTTGAAAATATGTTCCAATTTTCTTCATTTATTGCTTGTTTTATTCAGAGGACTAGTTGCTCTCCAAAAAGGCAATTATTTCATTTGATGGCTAAATCTTCAAATTAAAAAAATTTTTTTAATGATCTCATATACAGAATAGAAACTTCTGAAAAAATTAAAATTTGAAAAAATACACTATTATAAGAAAAAAAAAATGTAATTGTAAAAATTTCAAAAGATTTTGATGAAACTTAAGTGCAGTATGATATTTTTAATTTTTTGTGTATTAATTAGGTTTAATTACTTTATTAGCTGGTTTGTTATTACCATAATTTTTTCATTTTTGGTATGAAAAGGATTAATGTTATTTTGTATGGTGTTTATTCCTCTCAAACAGGTAATTTTTGTCTTTACATTTTATCTGAATTTTTCCACATGCTCATTTAGATACACAACAAGTGTTGTTTTCATTTTCAGAGAGCAGAATAATTCATACATTCATTATCTATCTTTATACTCAAGTTACTCATAAAAGCTTCTTTCACAAATATATTTATGTCACATTAAATAATTATGAAGACATTACATACCATGTCTCACTGTTTCCCTTCCTAGGAACCACTCTGTTTTTCAATCTGTCAGTGAAATACCTACTAGCATACATTGTTCTCAAAGCTCCAAGCAGCTGTTCATTCACATCATAATCTCTATAATTTTTTGCACCAATATCATGCATCCTTTATCTTATAGATAGGAACAATCAGAGTTTTTAGTTTAATCATTTGTTAACCATACTATTCATTCATCACAATTTATATAGCTTCCTCATTCACTCTATAGTAGACTTTTTACCATACTTCAACATCTCAGTCATGATCTATCCACTATCATGACTAATACTCAAAATCACTGTAATTTATCATTCTGGCTATCTTGGCTATTGCTATTTTTTTCCAGTCTTATATACACTTTCTTTCACCTATTATATTCATTTGTGCTTAAACTTTTATTTAAAATTTTCAGATATGCTGTTTTGTGCTATAGCACTTACTATTCCATCATTCTATCATGCTTTCTCTTTCTACCTACTGTCAGCCAATTTATTCACCAACTTATCATCATGCATATTATGCATTCCTTAAAATGTATCCACAATATTGTTATATATTGTTTGTACTTTTACCCATCAGATCTATATGCCTTTCACTTTACATGTAAACTTTTTTATTTTCAGTTGCATCTGCACTTTTGTCCTCTTTGCATTCCTTCATTCAGCAGATTCATCCTAAAAACCAGGGTTGCAGAATCTGAGTCAGGGAGTCAGAGGTTTTTGGGTGGAGGTCAAGTTGGATTTTTAAACTACCTGGAGTTGGACCTTACAAATTTTAGGGAGTCGGAGTTATATCATTTGCCATCCAACTCTGCAACTCTGCTAAAAACCGTCAGATAGGGATTTAGCAAGATTGCAGAGATGGGCTTAGATCTCTGCACTTTTTATTAGTTTGTGTTCTCTCGTTCTGATTACACACAGCCAAGGTAATCATAGTCCTCTTATCTCTCTTATAGCTCTTCTAGATGTAGTAATGGATGACATTGTGATCAAAGAAAATATTTGAAATAAACAATGGTGTCTTGGCTTGCACTTCTAGCAGTTATTTTCTAATATCATTCACTCGAGGATCACCATATTTCTCAATCAATTCTTCCATGCCATCTTTTTCCATGTTAACCTAGTTATTCAAATTATATATCACAATCACTTACTGCAACATCCTTGTGTTTATTCAGTTCACATCAGAATTTTTCTTTTTCACTCTCACTTGAACTGTCTACAGAAGCATACAAATCAAAAAAAACAGTTCATTCAGGTTCATTCTCACCCATACTATTGTCATTTTCACATTTATTCTGACATGCATTTTTTCATTCTCATTTATCACCCTCTATATTGTCTCTTGCTCACTCACCATCTCCTACCCCAAGACATTTGTGTAAGAGTCATTTCTTACACACACAAATGTGCATCCATTTCAAGATGTTTCACATTTCACATCCATGCTATATTTGCATATTTCATTCATATGTTTTTGGTCATTTCCTTTTATTTGTCTGTTACATATACTCAATCTCCATTCATACTTTTGTGAAGATTTAACTCTATTCTATTATTTTTATTAGCTCTTCTTTATTTTATATTATTTATTATTTGAAATATTAAGTTTTAGTTTGAGGATTAACTTATATTTCATATTTCCTCTGTCTCAAAAGTTACGAGTTATGAAATGGAAATTCTGTCTTCCTGACAAACTTGTTATGTGACATTATCCATTCTGAATTAATATCACTGATTTGATTTGAGAATTGAAGAATGATCTCTTATTGATGATTTATAATCAATAAATAATAATTCTCAAATTATAAAAAAATGCAGTGAATTATTCTGTTTTATCTGTAAATTAGAAACTGATGTTATACAACTGTATGTTATGAAGCATTGGATTTATAAAAGCTACCATTATAAAAAAGATGTTTGCCTCTAGGCAAAGTGTAGTTTGCTTACAATTGAATTAGTGATTCCTAATTTCTCTTTTATGATATTGAAAACTGATTGCTTTTTCTGTATTGAAATGTGGCAGTATGAAACTAAATTATTTTTTAAAGTTAATTACTATTTCAAATTAATAAATTTGTTATTGTATTGTTTCTTTAGATCAGTAATTAAACAAATTTTTATCATTAACTTGTTTTATGGTTAATTATTGTTTAAAGCTTTTGCTAACACTTTTTGTAAATGTTTGGATTCAATTGTGGCGACCGTCGCGAGGGGGCGACAGAAAATGAAATATAAACCGAGTGACGGACTCACGAACACTTCTGGGTGGCTTGACCGTTGAACAAACAGGACGCTTTACCTGGACTCTGTGATTACGTGCACCCACGTGGCTACACATGCCGGAAAAATTGTATATATCCTTAGTTTATAATAAATGAAGTTGTGTATCAAACTGGATTGATTACTGAATTACGTTTATACACTTCACAATAAATTATTTATTATAATTTAACTTTGTTTTTGAATTTATTCAATTTCTTAGTTATTAGTGCTCTAACATATTTCTATTATTTACTTCTAGCATTTGTTGGTCACTTTAACAATTGTGAATTTCCAGTTGTGATTTTGTTGTATTCATGTTAAACTTGGTTTTATTAAATTATTTTTGGAAATTATTTTCCAGAAGTTTAAATGACCTGACCAGGCTGGACTCTGGGAATTTTGCAGAGTCGTGAAAACAATTAGATAAAAAATTTTGATAATGTTGAATATTGCAACTTTGCACTTCTTTTTTCATGCTAAGGCTGTAGACATACTGCAACTAATCAGAGTAAAGAAGAAAACCTAAGCACTAAGCAGAAATAAAACCATTTTCCGACCATTCTCCACTGGTCTACATCAGCTGATGTAGACCAATGGAGAATGATCGAAATACGTTCCTTTGTGAAATAAATGTTTTATTTCTGAAGCTTAGTGCTTAGGTTTTCTTCTTTACTCTTTTTTATGCTCTTTGTTCATTATCCATTCCAGTTTGATAGTCTGGTATAGTAATCATTATTTTTGAGCATTTGAAAATCAAAAGCAAAGTTCATCTCGTTGATCAGCCAATAGTCATATAGCCCTCTTGAGAGAGTGAGATGAACCTGGGACCAATTTATCTTGTTTTTAATTCCTTGCCATTATGATAAAGTTGACTGATAGGTCAATTTTATCATAATGGCAAGAATATCTAATATTTAATAGATTTAGGATATGAATTTCCTAAGAAATACATATTCAGTAGATCAAGAATATGAATTATTAGCTATCTACTATAACAAGAAAACTGTAGCTAATGATCAACAATACATGAAAAATATCTAATCTGTTGTAACAAAAAACTAACAATTCATATCTAAGGAATATATTACAATTCTATGATGATAATTAATAATAGCCTATAAACAACCATTATTATGCATTTGTGAGATTGTTTAAACAAATTTAGAAATTGAGAAAATTATTTTCAGAATTCTATATAGAAAATTATATGGATTAGTATAAAATTTAAATGAAAATTTTAAAGATTACTATGACTAATCAATTTTTGAAATTTATTAATCCTCTGCTCTTTGTAATTATTGAACATAATTACTCAGATAAGTTGTTATTAAAAAAAAGGAACTTTAACTCTCAAGTTTCAATCAGGGACAAGATGAGACAGATTCTTAATAGAATAGGAACATAAGACCTTTATTCATAGACATTTTGTACATCAGGATCAGAAATGTATTTTAGATTTTCTTAATATCCCTCATGAGTCTGTTAGTGTACAATTGTTAATTTAAAAAATGCAATTTTTAACAGTTAATATAAAATGACAAACAATTTATTAAATCATAAATTAAAAACAATTGATTATTACTGACCTTACAGTTGACTGAAAAAAAGGTTGAAACAGATAAGCTTTTGATTTGCTGTAACCTATACATAATGTTTTTTCATGATTATAAATTTGTAAAATTTGCACAAACCAGTAGTGCTATGACAATTTTTAAAGAATAACAATAGTATTAATTATAATAAATATTAATTAAGACTGAATGAATTACTAATAAGGATTCTGATATATAAAATGCCTATGAATACAGATCTTACATTCCTGTTTTATTAAAAACCTATTTTGTCTGGTCTTCAATTGAAACTTGAGGGTTTTAAAGTTTATCTTTTAGTGAAGCTTATCTAATTAGAATCACTCTCATGATTCATCTCTGTAATTACATCACTTTCAGTAGGAAAAATATACTATTATATACCATTAATTGCAAACATTTTTGGTCTTGACCATTTCAGCTTTATAAAAGGCCAAACAAAATGCAATGTTGAATATAAAGAATAATTCAAATGTAAATAGCAATAAGTGCATTAAGTTCTGGTTCAGATTTAACACACAACAAAAGAGAGAACACAACAATAAGCTTATTTCTTGAACCAAAAATATTTTTAATAAAGCTCTTTTCAATAACTACCAATTGTGAGTATTCTATAAACTGTAAAATATTGACAATGGATAGATATCCAAAACAACTTTATTAAGAATATTTTTGATTCAAGAAATAAACTTGGTGTTCTCTGTTTTTATTTTGTAAAGTATATTTGTCACAATAAAAACTATTGCTATTTATATTTGAATTATTATGTTTGAGATTGTATTCTGTCTAACTTCAATATGCAATTGAAGATTGTAGAAAAAATTGGAATTAATTGGTATATTAAAAGTATTTTTTCTTCTAAAAGTGCTGTAAATATGTTTAATACTATGACTAATATTTCTGAAATGAGCATTTAGCATATGTAAAAGCTTTAGTAGAATAGCCTTTCAAGACATATTGATTGTTTTAAAATAATTTATTCTGTTTTCTAGAAAATTACATATGAAAATTATCAAGCAAAAATTATATTTGGAAAATATAAGATGTAATCAAAATATTGGACAGTTTGATTTTAATAAGTCTGTCATTATTAATAAATTATAATCTTAATATTAATCGGAATTTGTTATAGAATTTTACCTGGAAATGCATGATTTCTTTTAATTCTTGAATCATAAATTTAAACAGTTGAAAGGGATAAATATATTTAGGTATTATGTTTATTGTAAAGCTTTAACAAGAGTCTTAATTTGAAATACTATTCTGATATACAGGGAATCCCTGACTTATAACGATCCATACTTATAACTGTAATTAATTATGATGAAAATTTATACTTATAATGGCTGCCATCACTAATTTTGCAATAATGGTGACTAGTCTAATAGTAGCTGCCATGATGGAAACATGCTGAGCTTCCATCAAGGAATACAGGTAGTTCTTGACTTATGATGGGATTTGGTTTAAACTCTCCATATAAATTGGTCAATAGTTAGAAATGCCCAAAATTTATGGATTTATCACTATTAATGTTTACCAGGACACTATACATTATCTTAATAAGCATAATGAACACAAAACTACAAGAACTAGATGCAAAAAAGGATGCTTTCCATATATCAGACCATTGAGTGCAGGATTCAAACCCATTGAATTGCATTGATCAATCACAAAATTTACTGATTACATTACTCTCACAAATGCAAATCATCATAAGTTGAGGCAACTATAAATCTAGTACTGTCTATATTCATGTTTGTGTTTCATATCTCCAGATTTTTCAGGAGGGATTTAGACCAGACCATTTAATTCTCTCCTTTAGAGGAGTGATGACCTTACCTTAGGTGTAGGCAGCTTCTGGTGAGCAGTGAAATGTCACACCAATCAGTATCTAATAAAAAAGAATGAATAATTTAATAGAAAAAATAATGATTATGCCAATCCTCAATGCTTCTGTAGTTACATATTTTCATTTCAATTCAAGAATGTTACCTGAAATGTATGCAATCTAATCATACAGTAGAACCTGTATTAGACGACCACCTCCTGTTCCAATCAAAACTGGTCATTTGTACAGGTGGTCAGCTTATACAAGTTAATTATAATACAGCATGTTTAAATGAAACAAAATGATTATACTATAATGAAACAAAAGTATGTTTTTGTTACAATTTATAACACAGTTTATCATTTATTCAAAAAAAAACAAAATATTTAATTAGTATGGAAAAACTATCAATTGTGCTTTGTCGCATCCCCCTTTTATTTTTTATAATTTCTACAGCAAAACAATGTTCGATGTCGGTTCAGACAATAATTTTTCGTTATTTTCTATTCTTGTTGCCAGTTTAATTCTTCAATATGTTTCTTGTAGGGTGTCATTTGCTTAAATTTGCAATTTCAGTTTGTTCCTCCACTCAGTCAGAATTTCTTTTAGAGAGAATATTTTGTGTATCTGTATTTTCCCCATGTTAAATTTTTCTGCTAATACTCCTTCAGAAAGATCTTTCTTACTGCCTTCAATCATCTTTATTCGCTGTTCTAAATTCAAGGCATTAACTTTCCGTTTAACTCGTGGTTTAGCTATTTTTTAATATGCAAAGTGCAGTGATAGCAACATATTTGTATGAGATTGCATTTGATTAATACACTTGCGTAGAACACAAAATATCCGGATCTGATGGCTGATTGATTTCACTTTCCATTTTCCCCATATCACTTTGCCATAGGCCTTAAGTTATGATTTTTAATGTTTTTAAAACAAAATTTAATTATCATATCATAGATACAAATCTAAGGAATGTGTATATTAAAAAGATATCACATTAAAGTAGAAATAACACCATCATTTCATTATTCCAGCACTCTTTGTTATTCTCGTAGTATGAATGATGGGGAAAAATTTGCACTGTGCAGTTTTTTCAATTGTAGTGGTTTGGCTTAAATAAAATTTAAGTTTAAAAGAAAATGGTACTGATGTAAGTAATAAAGATAGTCAATTAGTAGTGATGTAAAAAATTATGGTTGTCATAGACAGTTTCACTTTGTTTGGTCTATAAAAATGATGATTGTGATTTCGTCTTATGGAGGATCAAATAGCATTATTATTATGGGAAAAATTTGGTTCCCATAAAATCGTGGTTGTCATGTCAGGTGGTTGTCTTATACAGGTGGTCATGAAGTCAGTTTTCACAGTATTATAAAATGATTCCGTTATTGGGATCCTATTATAGCCTGACCTGGGATCCAATTTGGATCCCAATCCTAGGAAAATTTTCTTGATTGTCTTAGCTCAAGCATTGATCCATCTATTAGAAAATCCTACTGATTCTGTCAGAGATTAGACAGTTTAGTCTAATCTATTTGTAGTTGAGCCTAGAATGGATTCCATTTATGTAGTAATCAATTAATGATTGGGAAAGATAATGATAAATAAATGTGTGTTTTTTTCTAGAAACTTGGACATATGAATATAATACATTTCATCTTTTTTATTATCTAGTTTTTATTTTATTTTTATCTACATGAAAGTGTTGATAGGTGCAAGATGTATATTTTTTTGTTTTATAGAATAAATCACATTTATTCAATGTTACAGTACTATACAACTTTTTAAAAATGTGGAATATTCAAAGTTTTGTAGTTTGGAACCTAATCTCCATTTATTACATTATGGGAAATTGTGTTTGTGACTGAAATTTTTGAATACATGCCCTTATAAATCAAGGAGCCCTCTGTACTTGAATAAGTCATCTTTAAGATTCTTGAATATTCTCAGTCTGGCTAGGGGATCATTGTGGATCTCAAACTTCACTGTTCTTTTCCAAAGTATATCCTTCCTGAGGAACTAATCACCTTTCATTTGATTACCTTGCCAGAGAGAAAGAGAGAGAAAGAGTACATGTTTTTTCATTTTATTTTTAAAATTCAAATGTTCCATTCTGTTATATGCTATCACATTTCAATATAAAGACAATTTAAATACAGTTATCTTCTAATAATTGTATTTAAATTGATTGATTTAGAGACTGATGATGATATTGAAATAGTGTCAATCAAGATAGCTTTTTCCACATAAATTCTATGTTA
Organism: Olivierus martensii; assembly: GCA_000484575.1. NCBI lineage: Eukaryota > Metazoa > Arthropoda > Arachnida > Scorpiones > Buthidae > Olivierus > Olivierus martensii. The sequence continues at coordinate 28,006 of AYEL01051563.1, read as the reverse complement.
AAATGGAATAATTGATTCCAGACAATAATTTTGATCAAGAAAATAGATAGCATTAGTCTAATGTAGAATTTACAAAAATAAAAAATCAGACAAATCAAATGATAGTTTAAAAACAAAGAAAACACTTCCTTTTAAACTCTAACTATATTTTCAAGATAATCTTTGATATTCAGTAATGCAAATTGTGATGAGTTTTTGGTGATAGCTTGAAAAAATCAAACATCAATGTCTTATGTGAGAAGAATATCTTCTGCCTCAATCTCCTGGAGTGATTTCTGAGTTATGAATATCCATAAAGAAGAAAGAGAAATTTTCTTCCATATTCCTTTCATTGTTTTATCAGTAATATTTGCCCATTAATTCCCTATAATCTTCATTGCATCTAGGATATTGGAGGCTTTTCAAAAGTTCTTAATCTTCTTATATTTTTTTCCAATAGAATTTTGGCTAATAAATTGCTAAGCCCATCATAGGCCATTGACATCCGAGATAACATGGTTCTCTCTCACCATCTTTTTTTTTTTTGCTGCTTTCCAATTGGAGGTTATTTACTGAGCAGCAAGATTATTCCACTATCCACAGCCATAGTGGGGTTGGTTTTCACATAAAAGATGGAGTTGGGGTTCAGCAGGCATGGTTTGTGCTCTTCTTGAAAAATCTGGAATTTTGAAACCCAAAATTGAACCAGATTCTCCAAGGTGCAAGCACAGCATATTTCCATGTGACTGCATGGCAATTGCCCTTTAATAGCAGCTCTTTATTTTTCATCATGATTATGTTCATGTTTAATAAGTTTGAATGCAATGGTTGGCCCTTGATCTGTGTGTATGTGCACGTGTGTGTGGTTCTTCAAAGCATTATATCATTTCTTTATAAGATCTTTGTAATATTTGTTCTTAATCTTATAAACCATTTTATCAAAAACGTGTAATATAAGGAGCAAAAAGTATATGATATGCATGTTTTAAAATATTAATTTGCATTGGACATTGGAGGAAGTGTGCACAATCTGTATGTAGTAAATATAAAACTTGATTGTCTTTTTAAGATGGATGCAAAAATAGCTTATAATGATCAATTAAAATATAGAATTTAAAAAGTGCTTTTGGGATATGAACCCATCTTCAGTTTCTTTTCCATAATAAACAATAAAATATATATATATATAAAAATAATACTAAATAATAATGTATAATATTAAAACTACAATATATACTTTGAAGATGTATATACATAGAGACATATACAACATCTGTAACAGTATAGTGTGGATTGCTAGGAGTCATTGTTACATGTAATTTGCATGGCGATATATTTCTCTCTTGATATCACTTGGGCCATTTTTAAATAGTTACAGATAAGGCTTAATTTGTATTATTGAAATCGTATTCAGTGGCATGATGATGATAAATTTCATGAAAATGAATGAAGAGCTTAGGATATTATAATAAAATATTTCAGAAGTTTGAATGTCCAACATTTTTAACTCAGAAATACTGTTTTGAACTAATTAGTAAACAGTTAAATGATACAGCATTGAGATGACCTTTAACAATAGGGTATCATTCACCAAATTTCATGAAAATCTACTAATTAGTTCAAAAGTTTAGTGAAGAATGCATAGATAACACATGGACATATAGTATGGTGATCTTATAAACCCCTTTTTCTTCAGAAAATAGTAAAAAAGGAGTTTCATCTCCATTTTGATCTGATCTATAGTTGGGACTATTCTTAATTCTTACCAAATAAACAGATCTCTTAATATGACAGTGATTTTAATAATCTTTGCAACAATCCTTATTTAGCTTTATATAATGTAAACAATTCTCTAGTCCTCCATAAAGTATTCATGATAGGAATTTTTGCTTTCCTTTATCTAACCAGACTAATTAGTAGTAAAAAGCACTATCTGCTTAAATGTACTAATTAGAATGCTTAAGTCAAGCCCAAATCCAAAAACAGAAACAAAAACATTTCTTTTCTGGCTATCAAATCTTTCATTTCATTGCTATAGATTAGTGGTCTCCAAAGTGTGGTACGCGTACCACAGGGGGTACGCGAGATGATACCTTGGGATACAGTGAAAACAATTTTTATATATTATTATTTGTAGACAAACATTTTTTATATATTGTTTGTAAAGTCTACAAGCTGCTAGATTACCATTTTATATATTGTTTGTAAACTCTACAAGCTGCTAGATCACTAAGTATTAAAACTAAATATCGAAATAAATTGATTGGAACCAGACCTTCGTATTGCAGTGTCAGAATAACGTCAAACCAGCATTTTCAGAAATTTTAAACAAATGCAAGCCCATTCTTCTCATTAAATTTTAATTAGAAAAATAAATATGCATTCCCATTCTTCTCATAAATTTAATAAGAAAAATAAATATGAATTCTAGTTTATAATAAAAACAATATGCAATTATAGCTTTTTTGGATATTACATAAGGCCTTATTTCCTCTTTAAAACTACCCAATTACAATAGATATCTGCCTCAATCAGTTGGGGTACGCGCCATTTATTTTTTCAGTCTTATGGGTACGCAGTCAAAAAAGTTTGGAGACCACTACTATAGATCATGTGCCTTGGTATCTAAACAACACAAAAACTGCAGCAGTATTTCTGAGAAGTGAGATATGGCATTTACAAACAAACTAAAGTTAAACATTAACTATCATTTGCTCTTAAAGAAGCTTAACTACCAAATAGGATATGCATACAAAATATACAATAGAATTGCACTGAATACTAAATTAATGTGAAAAATATTTTGCTTAATAAGAATTTTTATATAGTCAAATTTATGAAGCTGAATTTCTTTAATGTTTATATATTTAAGAATGTAATTAAAGTATCATTTTAGTAAAAATAATATTATTGAAGCAGAATTTGATATCACAAAATTTTTTATTCCAAATTTCTGATTATCATTCCAAATTTGTAGTGTTTAGAATTGAATGTGAAATAAATAAAACATTTAAGATATCCAGATTTTAATTGAATTAATTTGAAAACCTTGACATAGAGAGAGAAAATACATTATCTTTCATGAAATAATATGAAATATAGTTTAACATATCAAATAAATTAATCTAGATCATAGGCAATATAGAAATGTGAGAAGAAAGGAGTGTGTTTGTCATTTAATTAATAATTAGGAAATGATTTCGAGAATACAAATTTTCATATTTTTTCAGGTATTAAATAAATTTGAAGCTGTGGTTGTAAAGTTTGATATTGCTTATCCTTATGGAGAAAAGGAAGATGAATATGGAAAGGTTGCTGAATCATCACAATTTACTCCAGAATTACTCGTAGCTGAAGTGGGAGTGAAAGGTAATGAATATATAAGCATTGTAATTTTGAAATTATAAAATAATAAAAAGACATTGGTATACAGATAGTTTCTGATTTTGTAAGTTAATTCATACAGTGGAAATTGCTTTTAAAATCAAACAAATTATTAGTATCAAATTATAAGTATTGATTAACTAATATTCTTTCATTCAGATACATTTATTGAATATTTTCAGATTATGGAGATAAAGAGAACTCTGATTTGGCTGATCGTTATGGAGTAACTAAAGAAAATTTTCCTGTTGTTAAATTATTTGTACAAGGAATTAAAGAACCTTATACATTTACTGGAGAATTTAAATCAGAAGAATTGAAAGCATTTATTAAAAAACATTCAAGTAAATATTTAATAATTCTAATTTATGAATTGTTCATTTGTAAATTAAAACTAAAGTTCAAATTTTTTGTTTAAATAGAAGTTCGTCTAGTGTTAGATAAGTGTCTCCAGCAGTTTGATGATCTAGCAATTAAATTCGTGAAGGCAGATGAAGAAGAAAGGAAATCCATTATGAAAGAAGCCCAGCAACTAAGTCAAAATTTATCAAAAGAAACAGAAAAGAAATCAGCAGATGTTTATATTAAAATGATGCAGAAAGTTATTGAACGTGGAAATGGATTTATTGCAAGTGAAATGGAACGAGTGAAAAACATTAAAGAAGGTAAAATTACTTCTACAAAAAAAGAAGAGATGCAAGGACGACTTAATATACTGGAATCTTTTAGGCTCAAAGATGAACTATAAATTAAGATTTTCTATTTTGCATTTAAGAAAATGCAAACAAGATATCGCATTTAAGTTATTGTCATTTTTAATGTTTTTAGATTTATAAATTTGTTTACACAATTGTCAGCACATTTGTATGTATATAACATATATAGTGCAATTGATCTTTATATATCTCAAAGATTTACATAATTCAACTATCTATACCATGTTGGTAAAAATTTGAATTTCATTCCAATAAGTTATTGTTAAACATGAATAGCTGAGAGTGTCTTTTTAATGTTATGTATACTTTAAAGTTAATTTAAAACCATCATAGAAACAATAAGAAAAATAAATATTTAATATATGATGATATAAAATTTATTTTTAAATAGATCATTATGAAAATTTCTAAAATATTAAACATTCCATAAATTATGTAGATATTAAATGAAAAAATGCATTTTAAATGATTTTCATTTAAATAGATCATTATGAAAATTTCTAAAATATTAAACATTCCATAAATTATGTAGATATCAAATGAAAAAATGCATTTTAAATGATTTTCATTTTAATGAATTTTATAAAATTCAAATCTGTGTGTTATATTATCAAATCTGTAGTGTATGTAAGTGAATATAAGATTGTATGTGATATTTGTTTGCATTTACTAAAAATAAATTAGGAGAAATATGTATTAAAATTAGGAAAAATGTGTGTTAAAATTCAGAAAATGAAATTCTTTTCAAGCCATGATTTATAGAAATCAGCTATATGTTCAATAACTAATTATTTTGTAAATTTGTTCACAGGTTCAAAAACACGAATAAACCAGTACTAAAACAACAGGTGCACAAAGAAGATTTCAATACATTAAAAATGTTTTTGGTTAATACAAACTAACCATCTTCTGTTCACACCTTTCAAGAATATAAAGTTTAAATACAAATAATTGTTCCAAAGAACACATTTAAATATCGGTGCATGATGCTCACAAACCTAAGTGCATAGAGAAATTAAAGCAGATTAAAAATATTTAAATTACATAAAATATTTAGCCAATTATAAGATGACATTAAACGTGATGTTTGAAGTTTCAACATCATGCACTGATATTTGAATATGTTTGATTTATAAGTTTGCTGACCAAAAACATTTTTCAAGTATTAAAATCTTGTTTGATTGTGCATCTGCTGTTTTAGTACTGGTTTATCTTTTTGACTCTGGACTTTATAGAATTCAAAACTGTTTATTGTTCATAAGATAAGAAACCAAATATTATATAATAATAAAATTTTGAGGGCTGATTTATCTTTTTGACTCTGGACTTTATAGAATTCAAAACTGTTTATTGTTCATAAGATGATAAGAAACCAAATATTATATAATAATAAAATTTTGAGGATTATTCTTTATTATTCAAGATATGTGCCCCTTAATTTTGGAAGTGCAATTTTATATCCATATAATATAGTAATTGTTTGAAACATTCAAATATGGAAATTTCACACTTGAATGATAATATAATACTGTATAGTCATTTTAACAGATTTTAGATATATAAAATTATTGTTATAATATACAACTATTTTTTCAGTGTTTTAAGTAACCACAAAATAATGAAAACAAAATTTAGATGATTGCAAAACATTGCTTAGTCATTTTAACAGATTTTAGATATATAAAATTATTGTTATAATATACAACTATTTTTTTCAGTGTTTTAAGTAACCATAAAATAATGAAAACAAAATTTAGATGATTGTTCTATTCGATTTGATCTAAGCTATCTGATTAATTTTTAAGATGCCACCATCTCTCTCATTTAAAGTATTTGAAGTGGCTATAATGATATCTTCTATCTGGGAAAAAATTAAATAAAAAATTTTTATTTAATGGAGTTTTAATGTACAGAAATGCATATAGAAAAGGATGTATGATTATTTTATACATAATTATCTAATGATAGAATGAGATGTATGTTGTAGATTCTACAAGTATTTATTCTTGATTGTCTGTCAATGGTTTTCAAAGTGCAACACAGTAGGAATAAAATATGCAAATTATTTCTGCAGTCCTCTGTATACGAAAATCAGTTGTATAAGTCGTGTGAAGGTTGTTTGACACATCTCAGCTATAATATGCTGAAAGATTCGATCGACTTAAATAAAATGTTGATAGATATTGGAGTGAAGAAAATTTGAAATCCAGGACATTTTAAAGCCCAAAAGACAAAATCCCGGACAACTACTGAAATCCAAGAAAATTCAGGCTTAATCCGGACATAGCAAGCCTATATTTGTGACTTACTGATAGTCAGCAATGCTGTTCTAATGACAAATCAATTGAAATCTGACTGGTGAGTGAAATATCGAAATTTATATCAAAGCAAGCATTCAAATGATGTGTATTGCTCAAATTATCGACTATATATTGCCTTTATTTCTAGAGTTGTTAACATCATTGTTGATAAAATATTGATTTATTTTAAAATTCAAGACAGGAAAAAACTGCAAATCTGTATCTATAATTACCAACAGTTTGACATTTAATAAGATGTTTTCAAAGTAAGCAGTGATGTTCAACAGGTTCGCACTAGTTCGGTCGAACCTGTTAATGTCGGCCGGATTGGCCGCGTCGGTGTATTGCTCAAATTATCGACTATATATTGCCTTTATTTCTAGAGTTGTTAACATCATTATTGATAAAATATTGATTGAATTTTAAAATAAATTCAAGACAGGAAAAAACTGCAAATCTATATCTATAATTTTACGAACAGTTTGACATTTAATAAGATGTTTTCAAAGTAAGCAGTGATGTTCGCACTGATTCGGTCGAACCTGTTGTTAATAATTGTTCTGAAAATCAGGTATGTTAAGCCGCCATATCAAACGAGGAATATACTTAATCTGGCGGCGGCCACTTATGGAGCCCATCGCAGGCTGACCAACACCCATGATGGCGTCAACAGGATGGTTGAAGGATAGGGTTCAACAGGCCGGGCCCGGACCCTTCCTGAAAAACTGGAGGTGTGAGACCCGGATCCTCCAGGGTGGTAAGCCACAGCTTTACCACTGGGCCATCCGGCCGACCCTGAAAATCTGGAAGAATTTGATGCAGTTCCTTATGTCCAAGAATGGCTCAGACCACTATTTGGTAAGTGACATGAGAGAGAAAGAAAAAGTTCCATCTATATCTTGCAATAAATAATCGGAAAATGATCTTGAAATTATTAGAATAAATCACTAATCGCTGTTTTGTAAGTGTTAACATTTTTATTTGTGCTATTATCGTTTATATGTAATTTTGTTAATATTGTTCTATCTTTACAATTCTTAAACACACACAAAAACATTTTGTGAATTTCTTCAAGACTCCCGACATCAAATTTCAGCTAACCGGTTGTTAAATAAATTGAATATCGCTACTGAAAATAAAGTATACAATATATTTGATATATAGAAAGTTCCGCGATTATTTTAAGAGTTTTTCTAGTGATGATTCCATAATACAGTTCAACTGAATTTTAAATCGAAGTTCAAACAATACATTTGAAAAAATTTTATACATTAAAGTTGACTAAGAAGCTAGATATTTGGCCTACTAATATTTGTAGTACAAATGCTTTTAAGTCTAATTTTCAATGAATAATTAAAGAGTGTGATCCTAAAACACATTCAGTCCATTTTGAAGAATTGAATTTGAAGCTTTATAGTCAGTACCGGCTCTAAGGGTTAATATCTATGTTAGGCCTGACTAGACGATACATGTGAGATCCTTTGTGGATCATCATCTTATTGTATATATTTTCCTTTCTTCTATGTTTTTATTTCTTTGAATATAAAATATTGTAATAATTTGTGATTAATATTAATAATTCGTTAATCCAGTAAATTAAGACACAAGTGTTCGTAATTACGAACCACAAGGTTCTAATTATAACAAGTTCGAGAGAGTTCCAGATCCGATCCGGTGAACTTTTGATCAGGCAAATTTCCTTTTTAAATTCTAACTCATTTGATCTGAAACATCTGTAGTAGTCTGCAAACACTCTGGGGAAGAACGTGGACACCGGACGACAACGATCTTGGGAAAATAAAATCGGTAGGAGAGCAGAGGCCAATACTAAGAAAATTCTACCTTTTTAATTATTTAATTTATCAGATGAGAAGGAAGGGATCTGAAACAACGAGAACTCAGTACTCTCCTATAAAAGCTTCCTGATAGTGATACGAGGCTTCGCTTCTAATTACCCTCTCCTTTTTGACGCTTCTTTTTCCTTTCGGAAGCCGACTCAACGAATCCTCATTATAGAAAAGGAAAAATAATAGGTTGAATACTGAAAAAGGTTCATATTCATCGAGGCATTTCTCATAGTTCTTCCAAGGTGAGTGGGTTGCAGACATTATATATCTATTTCAGAATTAAATATAAAATATAATTAGGTTTGGAATTCGAACCGTGGATGGATCGCTCTCTCCTTTTTCTTCCACTTGTGTTCAGTAATATTAAAATTCAAGACATGATTAATAAGATCATAGTTATCAAGTTAACCGCCTCTGTTTCTTATGTTGAGTATTGACCTGAATTTCCGCGCTACTTATCCACGCAAATTCGCCTTTGTATTGGAGCATCACGGATCAAACTGCTCCTGGTATCAGATCCTGATTTAAAATTCGATTTATCGGCCATCCAGACCAACCAAATCTTTACATCTGCATTATATTGTAATTATCTGCATTACATGAGAAAAATAGATTTAAAGGCCATCGAGGATATATTGTCAAAAAAAAAATTACATGTATTTTATATATTATATTGTAATTATCTGCATTACATGAGAAAAATAGATTTAAAGGCCATCGAGGATAAAATGTCAAAAAAAAAATTATTACATGTATTTTATGCTAAAGAAAATGTTGTTATAAAAAAATAACAAACACAAACGAAGTGAATAAAATTTTAATTTTTGACAAAGATCAAACAATAAACAAGGGCATAATTACACTATTAATAACCAGTAACCCTATCATTATTAAATTAACATTAATTTAAATTTAATGAGTTATTTGATATTAATTGTATGAACTTTTAATAAGGATTTGGGTACTACAGGAGAAAAATTCCCAGAGGAATTTCGACCCCCTTTACCATTCCCCTAATTAAAACACTCATGAGTTCAATGGTGAAAGTCACATATGGGGCGAAGCACGTTTTTAAGTGTACAGTACAATATTCCACAAGTAAAAACAATTTTTTTTCAAACAAATCTGAAGTCCATACAATATTTTTCACATTTCATTTGCTTACAAATTTATGCATCGCGAACTGTTAAAACTTCATACTGTGAAGAATAATTAATTACAAAAAACTAAGCACTTTTATAGATTAAATAAATTATTTTATACCTATGAAAGTGAATATCCAAAAACTTTGGGCTATTCTATGTAGATAAAGAAAAGATCTTGGATGTTAACTAGACAATACAGTAATTAAGACAATCATTCATGACGTAAAGCCTGTGAGCCAATGAAACATGAAAAGTAAACACGTGTTGTATGAACTTGCATTTTGTTTGAAAGAAAACTGTTTTTATTTGTGGAGTACTGTATTTTGTTATTTGATTAAAATAAAGCTGAATTATAAATCCAGAATATCTTATTAAGAAAAGTAAAATCAACTTGGATAATGCTTTCAACTGTTTGGGATTCTGTATACATTTTACTGAAGCTTAACGAAGCATGTATAATGTTCGTATTTAACCCTTTCGACCCTGGACTGACAAAGATAATTTTCAAAGTTCTATATGTGATTTATCATCATTCAGTGTGAAAACTGAACGAATATGATATAATTAATAGGATGTTTTACATACAAAACAGTATAAAAAAATTTAAATATTTGGGAATTCTATCAAACTTCGGAACGGGATATATCGTCGTAAGTGAAAAAAATACTTAACTTCGTGAAGGTAAGTCGTAACTTATTTAAATTGATTGAATTCAATTCGGAATGATAAGATAACCGGATATTTTAAACAATTTTAGATATATCTGTAAAAGTTTTTCAAAAATCTTAAAAAACGTAATTCCGATTCCCAACTTTCGGGCCCTATAACTTGAGAACGGGGCTTTAGTCCCATATGGGACCTTCACTATTAAACTCGGGAGTGTTTAATTAGGAGATACGTAAAGGAGGGGTCGAAATTCCGCTGGGATTTTTACTTCTGTCGTACCACAGATATTCGTATTTTTGATATGAAAAAATCAAAACTTCCAGCTCGGTCGTCCACATTGCCGCCATGTTTTCAAAATTGTTCACGTGACCAATTTTTTTACTGCTGATTGGCTACACTAGTGTTTGCAAGCAACAAAATTCAGCTTAATGCAGTGGTTCTCAACCTTTTTTTCCCCCGGGCCGCATACATTTATTTGCTACATTAAGCGGGCCGCAACATGCTGTATCAGCAGTCGGCAACCGGTTGGTGTCACGTGAAAAATGTCTGATTTTTAAAAAAATCACCTACAAAACACTCTTGACTCCTCAATTCATGAATGCCTATGACCTGTAAAATTAAATTTTTATAACATTTAAGTTAAAAATTAAAAATTTTATATGCATTTTCACGTTTTATAATGGCTATTATTATTATTTTGTTTAATAATATTTATTTAATCGTTACTTCTCATCTACAAAAAAAAAGATGATAAATTTTAAAACTTCTCTTACGTGATACGTAAATTATTAAAAAATTTTAAACTTTAAAAATAAAATTTTCCGACCTACTCCAAATATTTAAGAAATCGCATTTTATTAAAAAAAAGAAAAGTAAAATAAATTTATTTCTGGATTATTCCTACCAAACATCATTATTCTGTTCCATTTTATTTTATTTTTGTTATGAGTTAACAGATGGCGCAGACATATAAAAATAAATATTGTGCAAGAGTTACAAATAATGCAATTTTTTATTCATTAAGAATAAAAATTATTATAGACTATAAACATGAAAATATCAAAGTTTTCAAAACAGATTCACATACAAATTAGAAAAGAATTTATGTATACATATAATTAGTAATTAATGGCTCATATCCGAATATTGTAAGTAACTAATTGCATAGCGAAAAATCTTGAATTTAATTGTGATAAGTGCTTAATATTGAATGATTTTAACTAATTATCTTCATATTCATATCACGTAGCAACGCATATATGACAAAAATCATTTTAGTTTCATCCCTGAAACGACAATCTCTGTTGAGAGTAGACTTTTACACACACGAATTGTACTGTTCTGTTGAATATCAAATATGTTTACTTAAAAGGAATTTTTGCTTGAACTATATTTTATCTGATACAAAATTCCACGCGAAAAGAATTTAAATAAAAATAAAAACTATAGTTTATATAGACATTTTCATATAAAAATTCGTCCCTGAGTGAATATCATTAATATCAAATACCATATAATGAATTCAAAAAATTGTTAAAAATATTACAAAATCGAAAAAATCCAGATTCATATAAGTTATTTTATAAAAATGACGTGCTAATAAATTCTACTTATATAATAACAATGAATTATTAATAAAAAGAAAACAAAAAAATAAAGCAGGTAGGTGTGCTTTTCCTTTTAGCTTTATACCTCTGCAGTGAAAGAACTTTTACAGAGGCATAATGAGAACGTTTTAAAAGCTACTAATGTAAAAAATATTTACATAATTACGTTTTCAACTTTATTACCACATGAGAAACTTTTATTTAAAATTGCATTCGAGAAAGAATGTAGGAGTGAAGAATATATTTATTTAAATCAAATCTACTGTATTTTAATATTTATTCTTATATATTTTCTATAGTACAGTCCCTTATTCATTCTCTACAGTTGTTTACTCGTGTTGGTGGCTAAAAATTTTGACATATTTTCATTTATAGAGAGAAAAGCAATATCTCCAGAGAGTTTAGTATTTTTATCGACTACCTTATACTTTAAATCTAGTGGAATTTTCAATACAGGTGCACATAGTACACATTTTTATTTTCTACCAGACGTATAATACTAAACTTCCATTTACTAGTTTCTCTGGTATTTCTTGACGTATAATCATCAAAGTTCTCTTAAAATTAAAATCAAATATTATTCTTTCATGACTAAAACATTAAAAGTAAAAACATAATAATTTATTTTAGATTACAATAATTCACTGGTCTATCGTCTGTTCTAGATATAAATGTCAAAATTTGAAATATTCATTCTTCAAAGACTTTGTAAAAGTATTTAAAGCAGTTCATTGATTCTCATTAACTTATCCAACCTTCTGAATTAATGTTATGAAAACATGTTGGCAACTGTTTAAATGTTAATATATTTACTGTGTCAATTTAGTTAAAATTCGCCATTGCGTATAGATTCTATTTAACAGCTACAATCAGTACTTGGTAAGAGATATTTTTAGATATAATTTTAGTATAATATCTAACATGATCCAGGACATTAATCCAGAAAGTTGGATAAGTTCGTGTAAGTCAATGACTTTCACAAACTTATGCACGATGTGGTTATACATGATCAGTAATCTTTATTATTAATAATTGAGAGTTCTCTTTTATTATTTATGTTTTCGGTGCTTTTATATTATTCTTACCAGATAAATAGGAAAATAATCGAGAGTTTTATTGTTTAAAGAATGTTAACACTAACTAATTACGTATTAAAACGATAATAATTTAAGTTTGCTTACAGAGTTAATATTATTATTATATTCGAGATTAAATCTCAAAGGGTCAACATAGTACAATAATGTTTCTCATTTAGAGCATGTAATAATATTTTCATGGGTGCTTGCTTTACTGTTATGTGTCGTAAAAGCCGCGATAACTATCTAGTTGAGATACTCGCATAAAAAAAATGGAAATGACATTAACTTGGCATGATTTTAACGAAAATTAAATTCAATTATTTTAACTACACGATTCAATTTACTTTATTTGAATCGAACAGAATATTTTTTTCAGATATTGAATTTTTCGAATAAGATTTCACATTTTCTGAATAAATCCGGCCGTTGACATCTTGGTAATAGGATATATTTAAAGAAAACGTAAAATAAAAAAAAAAACTTTTTTATATGCTTTTATAATAACTACACTATACTAACAAATATTGGAAATGAAAGATTATTGATAAAGTAAATAAGTACAGATCACACAATTTTAACATTGTTTTTTTCTATTGACGAATAAATACGATTAGAGTATTACCGAGGTTAAAGACTTTAAGGTATGTAAATATAAAACTTTTATTTCTCTAGACTGCATTTATTAACACAATTAGCATCAAAAGTTAACCAATAACAAACTTACTACTTCCCTTTATAACGCTAACAAATATAATATTTACGAATTTCTAAAACTTTAAAACTCAAGTTTCTGATATTTATAATGGTTATTATATTTTTCTAGAAAGATTAATCATTATTAATCAGCTTGAATACGATTATTATTCTAATTTTTATTGATCTGTATGCAAAATGACTCGATTCGTCTATACTGAAAGTTCGTAATATGTAGTGTAATTATCCGTCTAAACTTAAATTAAAATACAAATTAAATAATAAAAAAGTTGTTTGATGAATAAAAGTCATCAATTTTATTCATCAAATAAAGTATTTGATGAATAAAATTGATTAAATTTAAGATATTAAATCTCTTTTTTTATATTTATATTTTAGTTTGTGTTTTGTCATTATAACTATGTTCATAAGCTGATAAGGTCAACGACCTATAAAACATTAGATATAATAATGAAGATAACAGTAAACATAGCATTCTGTTTAATTAAACCCAACATTTATGTTTCTAGATTAATAAACATAATAAACAAACTTAGAATCGATTTCTGTTATATATTTTATTATTATTTATTGTTATATACCAGATTAAAAAATTAAAGTTGTTAATTTTTTAATCTTAAAAATCGTTTTAATGTCATTTTTTTTAAACAAAAATCGAATTTTATCCTACATGATTCTGTGTGATACGAAATCGTATTTTTATAAAATCTATAACATCGCTAAACAGATTTTTAAAATGTAAATATTTTTATATATATATCTAGAATTAAAACAAAATCTAATAAAAAAAAATGTTTTCTAGCAGGTTGTAGTGGGTTAGATTACAAATTTTGTAAAGAGAGCAGATAAAATTACAAATAAAAGATTTTAATATTTTTATTATATTTTTTTCTACTATTTTAAAAGTATGTAATAATATTTTAATTATCTATAGAAAGTTAGGTAATATAATATTATAAAACTTAGTTGATGTAGCTTGTCTAAAGAAGATTTTTCTTTATTAAAACTTAACATAAACAAAAGTTTTTGTAAATAATTACATAACCATCTTGTAGACTTAGATGCATGCATAAAATGAGACATTTCCGGTTTTAGATTAAATTAACTCAAGTTTTTGATTCTCACAACATATAAAATCCATTTAGTGATCAAAAATTTGACAATATCAATTTAAAATGCAAATATATTTATTTTTTTATATAAACAGATATTGCTACTCGAATATGAAAGTTATCTAGCAAAAATTTATTAAGAGAATGGCTTTTATCCAATTATGATTAAATATTATATAATTATGTCGAAATATATGAATAAGTTTCCTCAAATTCTTAGAGTAATAGAAGTTCATTAGCCTCCTGTTAGTTCAGCAGTCACGAAACATGTTTACATTCAATTAATGAAGTTAGTAGTCTAAAGTAAAACATTTACAAAGTAAAGAAACCGTCCTTTATTATGATTAAGCATAGTATAAATTCATATGATTAACTAGAAATAATTTATAAAACAATTCTTTTTAACAACAACGATAAATGTCAGCTTAAATGGCATCACCATAGTAACTTCAGGAAGTAATGAAGAAATTTGGTAAATCTCTGCATATATTCCATCAATCGGTTTTATTTAAACACACAATTTACTTTTATTTTGATATACTGTTTCCTAATTTTTTTTTTTTTTAAATAAGAAAATAAGTTTGAATGGCAACAAAAATTTACTAGAAATACGTTAAAAACATCGGACAATGACCCAAAGTTTAATTAATTTGTTTTTCGGAAGTTGAAGAGAATTCCTGAGATGATAATGTTTTGTTTTTATATATATATATTTGTTTTATTACTTTAATTCAGAAGCTGAGAAAAGTTTTTCTTTAGTGCATTCCCATTAAATAAAGAGAGGTTTAAATTGCGAAATAATAGGTATAAAAATAATTTTATCTTTGTTTTCTTTCTCCTGTAGTGCTCTTATACAGTAAAAACAACGTTTGATGTCAAATATTTATATATTTTTTTCTTATAATCGGCTTAGCTTGGAGCGAACTTTGTTCCTTCCAATTATGAACTTGAAGAAAGAGGAAGTTCAAGTATCATACACAGTATTATCTTTCCATATTTGAAACATCCATTATTAAATAATCTCATTTATATGTTAAACGTAATTTTATTTATATCTACATCCCATCCTTTTATATTTTGTTTAAGAAATTCTATTACAAACGAAACTTTATCTATTAAATTTAATTAATTTTGCTTTATGAGATCAATTTGAACATATCAAGATAAAATTAGAGTGCTTAAATATTTTTAAAATAAGGAAAAAAGGTTTATTTAACAAAGTACAAAATAGCATATTGAATACAAACTTTTGTGTATTAAAACGAAAGGTAGACGAACTGAACATAAATTTATTGCTTATTTATTAAAAAATTAATAAATATTTAACGTTTTTACGAGAATTTAATCAAATATAAATATTACACGGATTCAAATTTAATAATATGTTCTTCAAAGATAAGTATCAAATCATTGTAGACTATTAAATTATTGAGAATTTTCTAATAGCGGACCTGTAATTTATATGTCTATGATCGTATATAACGTGTATACAGATAAGCTCTTAAATTATCGTGTTCGGCTTTAATGAACTTTTTTAATTTATGTTTCGAAGAGAAGAGGAGCACAGGTTAAGCCAAGCCAATAAATAAAGCTTAGAAGATAGTAAACCATTCCTTGCACGCTTAACAGTAGTTACTATGAACATTAACCGCCAATTTTAAAGGTCAGAAGTTAGATTTCTGAGTTTAATAGTGGATTCCGAAATTAGAATCTTTTATAAAGTAAATCGAGTTGTTACGGTTGGCTAAGAATAATGAATGCCATCAATGCCCAATAATGAAATTAAATGTATGCTTGCATTTAATTCCATCTTTCTCTTCTATATACAAAAGTTCAACTGCTATAAACACTTTCAACGCAGATCTTTGTACTATTCTTTTAAAATGTTATCTTTATAATACCATATATAATATTCCATTATATAAATGTTAAATTTTGAATATAAAAAGAATAAATTAATTGTTATTCGTGTTTTTGACCACTTTTATGGATTTTTATGGCTTATTTTTTTTTTAAAAAGAATAAATTAATTGTTATTCGTGTTTTTGACCACTTTTATGGATTTTTATGGCTGTATAAATTGCGAAAAAATTCGTGAAAATTTCATGTAAGTACGAAAATATTATAACCAAATTCCACAAGACGTAAAATCTGTGTCAGTAGGGCAAACATTGAATATCCTTTATACGCCACATTCAAAAGTTTGCTTTATATAAATGGAAACACGTGTAATAAATAAGTGACGTACATAGTAAAAATTCAATGACGTAATAACTTTTTTTATAGGGTTGAACCAATTAAAATCCACGAGAACTGCAATTTATTTTGATGAACCGAAACTAAGTATTAAATTCTAAAAATTAATTTTTCTATTAAAACATCATAATAATCATCGTCTAGAGACTGTAGTAAATTTTAGCATAGGATATTTTTATAGGGTTGAACCAATTAAAATCCACGAGAACTGCAATTTATTTTGATGAACCGAAAAAAATTCTAAAAATTAATTTTTCTATTAAAACATCACAATAATCATCGTCTATAGATTGTAGTAAATTTTAGCATAGGATATTAAAAGGCGATTTTATTACTTATAATGTGTTAGCATCAATGAATAGATTAATATATTTATATCCACGAGAAAAAGGCATTGTACATCATTGTGATCGCTTCTACTGAATTTAGAGGTTGTTGAACTGTTTTAATGGGAAGATTCTTGCATCTTTGTCTTCTAAAATAAAATTTAAAAATAGAGTTCTATCCTGTTTTTATTCTCACTTTCTTTCAAACTACTTTTTCTTTATAACAAATTCATCGGTTTATTAAAAAAAAAAAAACAAAAAAAAATTATAAAAATGTTTACGTTACATTACACTTAATTACTAGAAAGTAATGCGTAAAAATTTATTTACTAGCTATTTTTATATTGAAACTTTAATCCTTGAACTCGAGTAATCGTTATTAAATACAGAAATATAAATTCAAAACTCAGATAATATTCTGACAGAATAATCTAACACGCACACAGGCTACTCCGTTGTGAAAAATGAAGTAGAAGACTCCATCCAGATATTAACTGTCAAAACAAACCAGACACAACTGTGTTGATAAAAGAATAAAACACATTTCAAGAGGATATCTAACTTATACAACAACACGTCCGAGAAACAAGAAAAACGTTTCCTTTATAAATTTTGAATATCAATACTACAGTCTTTCCATCGTTTTAAGTGTTTTTTCTATTACTAACTATTTAAACGTTAAAATTGTTATAAATAAAATACGTTTATACTTAAAAACACTATAGATTGAAAATGAAATCAATCGATGACAATTAAAGTAGATATATAGTTCACTTCTCTATTAGTTTCGTGTAGTAAAAGGGCAATAACCCCCAAAGAAACTATTACCAGCACTACATCAATTTTTCCAATCTTTTATGGCGTTGCCACTCTGACAATACTTAAAAAATATTAAATTTAAAATTCCTCTTATTAAGTAATTAAATAAATACATATAAATATATATTTAACTAAAATTTTAATTAGTACATAAAATTAAATCGTTAAATTAAAAAAATATATATAAACTTTTCATAATAGTCTTATTTATTTAAAACCGTTTGATATAAATATGGAATAGTTAAGATTTAAAAAATTTATTATTATTCAGATTTATTAATTATATAAAAAGTTTTAAAAGTTCAAATTCTGCATAAATAAAGTTTTATATAAGTTTGAATATTTATGAAACAATTTAGGTAAATAATAGTTGTGCTATGTTTGCTGCCATCTGTTGACGTAAATTAAATACTAGAGTTAATTTTTATTACTTTTGAAAAAAAAAAACTTGTTAAATTTAAGAAATTAAATGATTTTTACTTTAAAAGTATATCATAATTTAATTACGACTTGATTTAATGGGTTTCAAATATAATTAATCTAAAAAAATAAATTATTTAGTATTATTTAAGAAATTAAATGATTTTTATTTTAAAAGTATATCATAATTTAATTACGACTCGATTTAATGGGTTTCAAATATAATTAATCTAAAAGAATAAATTATTTAGTATTTTTACAATTTAAAAATATAAAAATCATGTATTAAAAATATAAAAATCATATATTACACTTCTGTATAATTTAACATTTAGTTTAATTTAATATAATTTTTATCGATTATAAATATTTTTATTTATTTATTTTCTATACGAATCAATGTTTTTTATTTAATTAAAATAAAAATAAAGTAACAATACTTACATAAATTTAAGTTTTATTATTTGTAATTATATTATAATAAGATTTAAATCTAAGTTTATTATTCAATGTGAATGCTTAAAAGAAAAATTCGGTGTTTATCGTATAAAAGTTGATGCCATCTATCGACGAATAGAATCATCATTTTAATAAATACAGTGCTGTACTATACTTAGCTAAGAAAATATTATTCGTAGTTGTTTGTTTAGGTTAAAGGATTTGACGTATTTATTACACATTAAAATATCACAAACTTTGCTTTAGATATTAATAACACTTTCCAGACAATGTTTTAAATTTAAATAAAGTTTGCAAAACAAAAGGAAATAACATTACTTCCAGGTGACAACTTATTAGTCGGTAATGATGTATATAGTCAATAAACATGTTTGTTTAAGTAACTTTACAAACTTTCTTTAAGAATAAATATATAAAGGATATGCGTCGAATTATAAATTTATGAAAAAAGTAATTTAATTTGTAATATGATGCATTATATTATATTCCAATGGTTTCGAATATCTTCTCGAAAAATTATTGATAATATCGTGTCACTGGCTATAATATTCTTTTTTAATATTATCGATTTTTTTAATTAAAAAGTTTTTGAAATTGGTAAACGATAAATGATGCCTCTACTGAATCACTTTGAGTCGGCCGGATACCGAGTGATAAAGCTGTGGCTTACCACTCTGGAGGATCTGGGTTCAAATCCTGATCCCACATCTTCAGTTTTTTAGGAGGGGTCCAGGCCTGGCCTGTTGAACCCTATCCTTCAACCATCCGGTTGACCCATCATGGGTGTTGGCCAGTTTGTGATGGGCTCCACAAGTGGCAACTGCCAGATAAAGAATATCCTATGAAAAGAAGGCGGCTTAATCAAAACCTAACCTAACCTGAATCCACGCGGCCATCCGGCCGATGAATTCAAGTTAGGTTAGATTGAGTCGACCGGCTGGCCGCGTGATAAAGCTGTGGCTTACCACTCTGGAGGATCCGATTCAAGTCTGGTCCCACACCTCCAGTTTTTAGGAGGGATCCGGGATCAATCTGTTGACTCCAACATGAGTATTGGCCAGCCTGTGATGAGTTCTTTAAATGGCTACCGCCAGTTACAATATATCCTTCGTGAGATATGGCGGCTTAACCTACCAACCTAACCTGAATCACTTTGCTAAATAAATTAATCGATATAAGATGAGAAAATATAATTGATGTGATAGAAGAGATCAATTTTGTTGCCGATCGTAAGTAAAAAAATAGTGATAAAAAATTATCATTAATTTTCGATGAAAAATAAGTAGGAAATAAATGAAAATGTAGTCATCAATTAATATCTGTTATTGGTTTTTGAATTATTTATATTAATTAAATAAATTTATTCTAGTTAAATTAATAATAAAATAAATTTACTTATTGCTAAGCAAATTTTTGAATACACAATCTCAATAAAGAAATAAATAATACTCTTGTCAGATTATCGAAGCATATATTGATAGTTTTTAATGAATATATATAGATAATTAATATTTTATAATGAAATTCAGATTATACAAAAAAATTGTACTTTTTCAGGGGATTCCAAGCTTGACTCCCAATCATCATTTTTTCATCATTTCTGACACATCAATAATAGGCATTTTATCAGTACTTTATAATTTAATAGTTTTAATCGTTTAAACATACAGTACTGTATTTAAATGTTTGAAATCATCATTTATTATTAATTATTTCAGCAATACATTCTCTTAGTGATTATAATGATGTTATATTATTTCTAGTGAAAAATCTGAGATAAAATGATAAATTAAAAATAAATGAAATTGCTGTTGAGGTGATATCAACATGTTAAAAAAATTAGAACAGAACTTGAAGAGAATTTTGCAAAGTAATAAATTTGATTAACAAACGTAAACAAAAATCATCTTTAGAAACAGTTTAAATTGTTTGATATTATTCATCTTTAAAATTTTATTTCATATAAAAATTTCCATTTCAAATGAATTAACGAAGAATTTTCGAGTAAAAATTATAATAAATAATTAATATTTTGAAATGCTGCAATTTAAAAATATAATTTTAAATTTAAATTTTTAATGAAAATAAATCATAATTTGTTTTACTACAACTGCTTAAATTAAAAAATAATAAAAATAACGATTTTATAAAAATGATTAAAATTCTGCTCGATAAAAGTTGTAATGAAAAGTTTTAAAAATTAATTATTTCTTGACAATGTAAAAAATTTTAAGTATATTATTTCGATTATTATTTATAAGAATAACTAAAAAAAATATATACCGTAATATTTAACTATACTTCTCGATTGAAAGATGCCAAACAAAGTTCAATGTAAAAAATTTTAAGTATATTATTTCGATTATTATTTATAAGAATAACTAAAAAATATATATACCGTAATATTTAACTATACTTCTCGATTGAAAAATGCTAAACAAAGATAAATTACATTCAATAGCGATAAATACGTCTAATAGTGAATGATATTTTACGGAATTATTAAAATTAATGGAAGCTAATAGAATTGTTCGAACTCTGCATGCAAAATAATTCTGTATAAGAAATTATAAATTTCCAATTTTTTTCCTTCTCGAAGGCAATAGAATTTCCTAAAAACTAAAGAATTACGCGGAATTTTCCAGAAAATAAAGAAATATATACGGGCTAAATATACAGACAAATCTGAATGCAATCGAATTTTCCGAAAGAATAAAGTATTACTTGGAATATTCTACAAGACAATCAATCTTTTAAACGACAAAAGAATGTAAAACATTCTAGAAGGCGATCAAAACAGCCATTCTGTCTCATATTATCAAAACTGGATTACAAAGATCAAACGTACAGTATTTAATAGACGGACATATCAAAAATATATTATTTTCAATTAAAAATTTTGTATATATATAAATATATATATGTTTATCCAGTTATTTTAATGTATTTTATAAAAACTATGAAAATATCAAGTAAACTGATTTAAGAAGAAATGATTAGTAAGCTATAAATAGAGAAATCATAATCAAATTATACAAACTTATCATCCAAGAAATCAGAAATAATACAGAAATATTTATATAATTCACAATTAATTCAGAAAATCCTGCATCAAAAGTATGATAAAATCTAAATCGAATATTTCTTGTAGTTTTTATTTGACTGTAGATTGTAATCAGAGCCGGATTCATGTGTACGTTACTACAAAAGTCGAAAGACCATTAATCTTAGAATTTACTGATAAATCCTAATATTTACCGTTATGGGGTGATAGAATAATCATAAATGTTATTTTAATTAATTAAATGTACTATTTTTTAAGTAGCAATTTTCGTTTTTATCTTTTCCTTGTTGTTTTGAAAACATTGCATGCGTACTTTATAAAAGCCCATAACTCTGAAATTAGCTAAGCATTTTAATTTCAATAAAATGGTATACCAAGTAAAACTTTTAAATTAAAAAAACAATATATATATATAATAAAAATAATTTTATTTTGCTATAAAAAATTAAATTTCTTTAAAAATTCTTATATTTCTAACAGTGGCACCAAGACGGGGGGAAGTCGGGACAAATTCCTGGGGCCCGTAGAAGATTGAGAGGCCCGAGCCCTTTCTAACAATAAGAATTTTTATCTATTTTTTTTAAGTAACTGCGCACTATAAGATATATTGAATTAAAATTGTATTGTAAAAAATATAAGGTAAAGAAAAATCTTTGTATTCTAAACAGTTAAAATAAGAAATACTAATGCATTGTATTCTTAACAGTTAAAATAAGAAATGAAATGCTTATGTCTAATTATGGTAATTAGACAAGCATTTCATTTAAACAGAGAAAGAATCGACAGACTGACAGGGCCCACAACAACTTTTTTTAGAGGAATGAGATATATACAATGGAATGCGTTTTTTGTCAACAGATGACGCCACCCTCCATTCTGGAAGAATACTATGTTTTTGTCGATAGATGACGCCACTTTCCACTCAGTAAGAGTACTAAGTGGCGGCGAAACAAGCCCTTCCACAGGCTGCCCACCCCTGCGGAGGGGTCAGACGGATTATGGAGGACGGGATCGATTTGCCGGGCCCGGACCCCATGATAAATATTTTCAAGGGATGGGACTCGAGACTCGAACGCGGGTCCTCCAGAGTGGAAATCCGAAGCGTTTCCACGCGGCCAATCCGGCCGACTAGTGGAATACGTTTATAACGAAACGATTGGGACCGGAAAATTTTTCGTTATAACCAAAAAAGAAAAAGAAAAGAACCCATTTTTTTAAAAAAAAAGATAGGTGCGTTTCCCAAAGTTAGTCCCATGAGCCTATGACGTTATTCTTCGAAAAAATTGATATTTTAAAAGATTTTCTTCGAAAATATAATTAAAAAATAAAATTCGTGGAACCTCAATTTCCTCAAATTGCATATAGCAGGGATGGGCAACCTTTTTTCTTGTATTATTACTATCCGTTAGTCTAAGCTAGGGATGGGCAACTTTTTTTGTAGAGGAAAAATAATAATTTATAGCAGCGGTCGGCAACCTTTTTTTGTAAGGAGCTGTATGAAAAATTTATGGTGGGCCACGGGCCAAAACAAAAACAATTGATAATAGAATGGTGAGACTACGGGCCCAAAACAAAAACAATTGATAATAATAGTATTTATTAAAAAAAAGTGGGCAACCTTTTTTTTGTAGGGGGCCGTATAGAAAAATTTATAGTGGACCACGAAGAAAATGACAAAAACAATTGATAATAAAAGTATTTATTTAAAAAAGAGAAGATACAGGTATGTAAGTATACATAGTGTTGGTATTAGATATAATAAAATAATGTGGCCCGCGGGCCGGAGATTGTCCACCCCTAGCATATAGTATACTTTTTAAACAGAATTTAAACTGAATAAAATTTTGAATAATCTAAAACAATTGCACTTTTTGAATCCTTGTTCTCCAATAAAAGATAATTTACTATCCATTTATAATATTGTTTCGTTCTATCAAAATTTTTCTTCCATTTCATTTTTCCAATTAAAATCCAAATTTTGTAAAATTTTGCGCTTTCCCTAATAAAATATATACTGTGTTCTCTGAGATACTTCTATATAGAGATACATTATTTGTTTCTCTTTGTAATAATTATGGATAGTTTTATGAATGAAACACTTAACAAAATCATTTAAATCCAGTTTTGGAATATTTTGCATGAATCATCTGAGTTATATTTATAATCAAATTCTTACTATTATTTATAATTTATTTAATTTCCAATTAAATAATATTAAAAATTTTGAAAATAAATAAAACTTAACTCTAGCTTTAACAAATATATAGTCTTAGAAAACTTCTTAACAAGTGTATGTCAAACAACTACAGATATTTGAACTAATTACAATAATACATTATAAAATAAATAATTACTGTTGAAACTTAACTAGGTTAAATGAACGGCAATTATATCGCTGGACATCCCTAAAAT
Source organism: Olivierus martensii (assembly GCA_000484575.1). Classification (NCBI taxonomy): domain Eukaryota; kingdom Metazoa; phylum Arthropoda; class Arachnida; order Scorpiones; family Buthidae; genus Olivierus; species Olivierus martensii. Next base: position 3,701 of record AYEL01051563.1, on the reverse strand, counting down.
CTGATTATTTAGTTTTACTCGAAGGTAAAGTTATATTGGTGGAGTTATATAGCTAAAAAGCACTAAAAAATGATATAGAAATTGCCAAAAAAACACACTAAAATAATGTAACTGAATTATGTATAAAATTTTCGAAATACAATACTAAGAAAAGGAGCTGAATTTAGTTGAAAAAGTACTAAGTTGACAACGGTAACACGAACAGTATATGATTAAGGAACATGTTGGAAGCTGCAGAATAGAGTCAAGATAAAGATGAAATTTCTCGCTCTAGTTTTTACCAATTCTTTTAGGTAAATCCCGACAATTACCAATATATCTTAGTAAAAGTCTGAAATTTAAATATTTTATTAGATAATTCACACTTTTACCACCCTATAATGATAAATGTTAAATCCTTATATTTACCAATCTTCGAATTTTATAGTAACATACTCTAAACCTCTACAACATACGGTCGCACATTACGAGGAGCTTCACGTTTCACTACGAAAAATATTAAATTCGCTCGAGGGAACCACTTAAATATTACAGATTTGGGGCTACAATATGCATAAATTGATTCCTAATCGTAATTTCACAATTTTATGTATAATATAAGAATACAGTAAACACGAATAAATTGATTTACAGCCTTTCTGATACACTGACTTCTAAATGAACAAAGAAAAAATTTCTAAATGAACAAGAATTTTGGATAAAAGATGAAACATATTTAAGATGAAATTATATTTATAGATAAATTTCAGCATTGAAGGATAGAATGTTGAATGGATATTGTATCTTTATATTGTTTTGAACCAAAATTATCAATAGCGTGTTTTCGAATCATTTATATTTGAATAATTATAGTCTAAAATGAAAAATTGAGTTATTCATATTGTCACAGTATAATTATTTAAAATTAAGTGATTCGAAAATACTCTAATAGGACGTTTTTAATTTATTAACAAAACACAATTATTATAAAATTTAATTATCAATTCTAAACTTTTTTCACCTCGATAAATATGGTACAATATTTTTGTTTCTTAAAAAATTTCATGTTCTCTCAGACGACACAATTACATCTGAATAAGGGAATCTACTTTTCTTTTATAAAAGCAACTGAAAAGCTGCTTCGTTTTCGACGTATTCTGTGATAAATCCAATATTGTAAAAGAAAAAAAAAATTACGACTCAAAATTCTTTTTACGAATTTTTCAGCTTCTTCTGTGATATTTCGTTTTTAAAACTGTTCAGCCATCAAAAATTCATTTTTTGATTTCTGTAAGTACAATTGAAAACAAATACACTGCATAAGAAAATAATAGAAATTGCTGATATAAGTCCATCTATGGAAAACAACCGACACCCTAGAATTTCTACGTAAGAGGAGCTCAGTAATAGCAATCTAGTTAAAAAAAGTACATGGGGACTTGTTTTGAATAACATTTGTATAGCAAATACATTGTTTTTATTTAGATTATTTGTCTGACTTTTGTAGTCGATAAAGATTATAGGGACGATAGAATCCCCAAAGCTCTCTTACTGTCATTGATGCAAACTATCATCAATTTGTTATATAATGGTTTGCCATTTTGCAATTATAATTAAAAATTCATAAATTAATTTCATACATTATTAAAACTATCGGTGAATTACAAAAGTCAACATAATTAAAGATAAATTAATTTTTAAATTATTGAATAATAGATTAATTCATATTCATCTAAATAATAAGTACTGTATATATTTATCTCAGAACATTTCCTTTCATAATGTTCGATTAGAAAGCGATAATAAAAAATGGGAAAATATTTAATGTTTCTATTAATTATTTTTTTACATATTTATTATTGAATTTCAACATGTTTTTTGTCTTAATTAATTACATTGACTATTTTATTATCGGAATTCATGCTTAACAGTATCTAGTTACCAAGAGGAGTAAATTATTAAATTTATTAAATGAATACGTAGAAAATTTTTTAATAATAGAATGAATTTTGATGAGTATATAATATGTGTATTTAAATGATATATTTCATTATTTCCATTCCGGACTAAAAAAAATTACTTATGAATAACGTATGTTTTTCTATCGGTATCATGTTTCATATTACTGTATAAATATCAATATTACCTGAAATTCGCATTTATTTATTGGGAAGTAATAGAGATCCAAAATTGTTGAAAATGATTCGTTTGGATTCAATATTACTGTAGTAATAAAATGAAAGATATATATACAAGCTCACAGCCCCTAGGGAAAGCAAAGAATGAATGGACGCCCACTGAGTTCATTCGCTCTCCTGCCTTTTCTCTGAGAATATATAAATACTAAATAAACTATTTTATTCAATATTTATAAAACAAATAATAATATAGCGAAACATTATTAGTCTGAATATCGCTTGTCTGGAAAGAAAATTGAAACAAACAATAACTGAACAAAATTCGCCAATTTAATTTTCTAATTTTAATGTATGTGTACAGATTCTTTACTATATGAATTTCAAAATGTGCTCTATGTATATAGCAATATTCTAAAGTTTTCTAATTAGAAAATATCACTTAAACTATATAGTATATCATTCTCAAGACGAGCTGATAACTCGAAAATGAGATTTAAATAAAATATCTAGAAAAAACTGATTTATTCGTTCAACTAGCCTAAAGCATATATTTATACAGTATCTAAATGTTATAGACTGATCGAAACTGCGAAAAAATATATTAATTAAAGAAAAATATATATAGTAATTTTCCAATTTAATATTAAATAGGTTTATTGAGTTATAGTAAGTGGTAAGGAGTATTAAATATCGTTAACTTTTTTTTAATTTTTAATGAGAAAAAAGTAAAATGCTTACATAATAAAGAAAATAATTAGTTTGAAATGCAATATCATACATATCCCACTCATACGTCACTCAATCAAAAATTCTTAAGCAACTAAAGTATTTCAAAACAGAATAATAAATATATATCTACTACTTAAATGCAATACTGTTTTTATTAACTCATATATTTATGCTGCATTCATTACTTTCAACTTCATCTATATCAAGGGTGGGCAATTATTTTCTGCCAAGGGCCGGAATAACAATCGTCAGGATGAAGCGGGCCGTATAAAAATTGAAATGTATCTAAGGCCGAATTTAACCTTATGGCGCCATTATGTAATTATGTAATTAAATTATTGATGATAACATTAACTAATCTATTAATAATTAATAAATCTACTTTTGACATAAAATGACATAAATGATGATAAAATCAAGTTCAAGCAAGATTGATTCTTGCACAAACACATTCCTCTCATCATCACACATAATAATTAATAAAAATTACTTTGACTTAAAATGACTACTCACATTCAAATATTAATAATTAATAAAAACTACTTTCTAATGTTAATAAAAACTACTTCGACATAAAATGACAAGTTCAAGCAAGTTGCACAAACATATTCCTCTCACCATCATACGGGACAAGAATAATGGTGGGGGCAATTTATGTGCACATGTTCTTGTCAATATTGCTATTGTGTGTAGCCACTTTTGTGATACTTAGAGAAAGAATATCTCACCATCATACGGGACAAGAATAATGGTGGGGCCAATTTATCTGCACACGTTCTTGTCAATAGTGCTATTGTGTGTAGCCATTTTTGTGATACTTACAGAAAGAATATATTCGTGTATTAATATTATTTT